>JAODAL010036555.1:0-41528 GCA_025379985.1 Phyllomedusa bahiana
TTTTTTTTCCTGATGCAAGGGCCCCAATCTGCAAGTGAGGGGCTTTGTGCGAACCAAATGGCATCCTTAGGCATTCCCATAAGGGGGGGGGGAAAAAACCCCATGGGTTTCTCCCGGGGGGTCCTGAATCCGGTACTGGGACACTAGCGCGTGACTAAAAAGTTCCCGGGGACCCCCGAGTCCAGGAAGGCTGCCTGAAAGGTTTTGTCCGGTGAAATTCCACATAGAAGGGGAATGGCGGGGGGGGGAAGGGGCCGCACTGAAACCTAGGGTTGCCTCTTCTACGACCCTAGTGCGGGATTTTTCCCGGGGAGCACCGGACAGCCCCCCAATGAAGTGGCCAAACCCCCACAGAAAAACATAACCCCACATACGTCGGTTGTGAGGTTCCCCTGGGTAAAAAATGAGCCCTTTCGCCCGCAGGGGGTTCGTCTTCTAACCGTTTTGGGGAAGTGGGGGGCATTGAAAGACAGGAGCTAAGCGAGGTAGCTGCGGGGACAGTAAGCTCGCGTTGGGGGCGGAACTCTTGTTGCCTTTCAGCAAAACAAAAATTCGATCCGAGTGCCACCCGAATCAATTCGTCCAGTGGGGAAGCCAGGTCCGACCTGCGGCCATTTTTAATACGTCCCGAGGGCCTTGCCAGAAGGTTTGCCCCCCAAAAGCCTATTGTCCAGTCCAAGCCCGAGGCTAAGGGGGGAATGCACATGTACTGTCCCACAGTCTCCCCCTACGGGGGCAACACTGCAGCGCGGGGGAGGTGCGACCAGGTTCCTAAAGACATTCGGAACCCCCTGGGGAAGGGCTTGCAGATTAGTCTCGGGGACTCCTCGGCCCCACACGATGGCCCGGGCCAATTTCGCCCTTAAGAGGCAAATTTATAGGCCAATTTACCCCGCCAGTGGGGAAATTGGTGCCACATCTCGATGTGGAGGACATTGATTGGGGTTTCTCTGCCTTTTGGGGGGTCTCCATCAAAACGAGAGGGGAGTGGCGGGTGCAGAAAAGGCCCCGGTGCGGAGAGGTACGCTAGACTGCGGGAGCAACTGGAGCAGGGCGCCCGGCAGCGGCCCCAGGCAAGGTAGGTGGGCTGCAAGGTTTTGCATCATGGCCGTAGCTGGCATACGCAACTTGCTGGGGAACGGCCGTAGTAACGCCCGGGTTCAGGCAAGGTACCCCCGGCGGAATCCATGGTTTTTGCCCCTGCCCGAGGACACTAGAGACTCTCACTCACTAAAAGCCACCACGATCTGGGAACAGTGTGGGGGCGTAACCCTTATAGGCCAGCGTCCCGGCACAGGGGGAATTAACGGACACTGGCCCTTTAAACTAAAAACCCGCGCGGCGTGGGAAGGGCGGGCACGATTCGGCAACCGGAAAGGCGGGGCGGCGTGCACGGACGGGGCCCGGTAAGCGAGCCGGGGAGGGACAGATGGGGACGGGGGGGGTCGCGGGTGCCCCGACGCCCCGCCGGATCCCGGAGGCAGGGGGAACGGCCGCAGGGACAGGGGCCCGCGGGCCGCCGTACAGAGGTGGGGTTTTCCCTGTAAAATAATGCCAAATCTGCAGTTTGGCCAAAAGATCTTCGGGGTCCTTCAAAAGTGTTTTTTCAAACCCCGCCCACCTAAGCTAGCCTCCCCCCCCAAATGGCAAACCCCATTACTTTGAATAGGTAAAAAAAATGTGAATAAAAAGCATGTGGCGGGCTAGCACCGCCCCATGAATAGAAATTGGGGTAAATACACTAAAAATGGGAGGGACTTACAGAATAAGGAAACAGCGCCTGGGAAAAAGCCCGGTCCCGACCCCCTAGCTTGTGTTGCCCCTCACAAGGGGGGGGAAAACCTATGTGACAGGTTTCCCCTTTTAAAAATGGGGAAGGTTAAAATGTTCCTGATCACATGGGGTAACAAACAACACCCAAAAAGGTTTTCCCGGAGCAGGCCCGGTCACAGCACAGTAAGGGGGCATCACAGCAGGGGCACCCCCCCGAAAGGCCCGAGCTTCCCGGTTTTTATCTAGCGGCTATTTTTTGGGCCCAAAACACTGGTTCCCCTACCCTTTTCTCCCAAATGACATCGACAAAAATTTCCCGGCAAAGAGTTGGGGCAAACCGAAAAACACAACTTTAAAAATTTGGGAATTTTCCCCCCCGACAAAGGGCCCGGGGCCCCCCACCTGCCCCTCAACCCGCCTCTGCCCAATTTTGGTTTTCCCCCAGCCAGAGATTTTACTGTGTCTGTGGGGGTTTCGCCACTAAAACAGTGAGGGGATGAACCCATTTTGAGGACATTTGGGCCCCAAAGAGGTGGGGGAAAACATTCCCGCTTCTTTTCAGGCGGGGAAGTAGTGATGAGGGGGAAATTGTAAAGGAGGGTTTTTGTTTTCGAGCGGTTTAGGGTCGGGGACCCGCGAAAAAACCCCCAGGGGGACCCGCGGTTTCAGGGAAAAACTAATCGATGGTCCCGAAACCCCCACTTTGGGGCTGGGTGAAACCCAAACCCCAAAGGGGGGGACAAAGGTATTCTGGTGCCCTATTAAAAAAGGCATAAAATGCCCCCCCCAAATGGAAAAATTTACCCACCCATGCCTTTCCTTTTCGCCCCCCTTTTTTTGCCTTGGGGTGAAGTGGCGCCCCCTTTGGCAGATGCCTACCTTTGCCCACCCATCGTTCCGGCCCTGGAACCCAAAGGGGTTCATCATCAAACACTCCCCAGGCGAAGAGAGCCCGCTTGCCCCCAGGCAGTGACTACCCGGCAAGTCGGGAATCCCGCAGGGGGGGCAGCCCGTGCGAGGTTGGGGGGTCAAAAGCCACAATTTAGACCCCCTACTTTGCAGGGCCCCCGAAAGAAAACAGCGCCGGGGGTCGCCGAGGCACAGCGCTAAAAAGTCAGTCCCTGGCCCAAGCATTGGTGGTAAAAATCACCTACTCCCCACGGGGGGCAGTTTTTTGGGTAAGACACCAGAAGATGCAACATGGGTTTAAGGGAAACCCGTTTTGGGAAAAGTAAAGCGTGGGCCCCGGGGCCTAATTTGGCAAACGCCCCCGCACAACATGCCCGCTTCACCCCGTGGCCTGGGAGGGAAAAGTGTCTCAGATGTTTTTGGTCCACTCCGCCCCAGCAACAGCGCAGCACCCAGTGGCAACCTCCAATTTCAGGGCCGGGAAGGCTCCACTACCCCCTGATGAAAACAACTCAGAAAACAACTGTCTTTCACATCATCTACCGGGCCAAAATGCCCCCTGTCCTCGAAACTCAGGGGGCCCCCATCGTTTTACCCCAGACCCATTGCCAGAACAGCAAATGCCCTCCCAAAACCCTCCCAACAGAAGCTGACCGTTTCTCCTTTCCCAAATTGGGGTTACGGCTGTCCCTTCCCTTTTCCAGTGGTGGACCCCCCTGCACCGTTTAGAGAACCCGGGCCCGGGAAAATTTGCCCCTTTAGACATTCCTAAAAAACCACCAAGCACACCCTCATTGACCTAACAGAACCCGAGAAACCATGAACAGAAAAAACAGGGAAAAACTATGAACGGGCAAAAAAGGAGAAATTTGTGGGAAAAGGGGAAAAAAGGGGAGATAAACGATGAACGGGGCAAAACAGGGAGAAATCCAAAAGGGAAAAGAGAAAGGGTATTAAGATTTTTTTATCCAAGGGGACCCGGGATCCACTGTGTAATTTTTTTATGTCCGCAAGTGGCCGCTCCCTCGGGACACCTGCCGAAATTTCCCCCAGAACCTTTGGGGGAGCCACGTTTTTTTGTCAGTCCCAGACAAAAGGGATAATAACGTCATTCCGCTGGTCAAAGGGCTGGAACATTGGGCGAAAAACATCTCACGGCCAAATGAGTCCAGTGGGGGCTGGACTGGAAGAGGAAAGGGGCACTGGAGCATAACAGTGTTTTTTGGGGAATGCGTTTTTTTTTTATTTTAGGGGATAAAGAGGACAGGAAAAGCCAGAGGATTAGGAAACAGGGAATGAAACCCCCCAAAACACCTTGGGAAATTTTAAAAAGTGGAAAGGCCAGCAGGGGCCCCTTTAGAGTCCTTGCGCAGATGGCCCCCCCTGCTTTCCCAAATTTTCCTGGCTTTGACGTGAAAATTTTCACCATCCCCGGGGAAAGGGTGATTTCGGCCCCCACCCCCCCTTTGGGCCCTTGTTTCCCGGTCCCCAAAGGGGGCATTTTTCAACCCGCCAAGCGGGGGACAACCAGTACTTAAGAACCAAACCCCATGTATCATTGGCCGGCGGGGTATCTTTGGCGCCCTGAAATTTTGCAGGGCTTTTCCGGGGGTTCTTAGTCTCATTGTAACCCCAATGCCCGGCCTTTCTGTGGGAATGGGGTTAAAGGGGAAATAACCCTTAAAAGGGAGCAACCCGAGTCTGGAGTTGTTTATAAACGCTTTTATTACCCCCCCATGGGTTTTGGCCCAACCCGCAGCGAACCTGGGAGCAACCCCGAAAACCCCCGGTTTTTTGTAAAATGCCCACACATTATGGTGCCAAACCCCTTGGATCCCCAAAATTTGCTGCCAAACTTGCCCCCTTCAAACCCCCCCACCATCTTTTTCCCGGACTTGGGATTTAAAAACCCCCCTCCCCAACTTTTCTGGGCTATTATTAGCCCCTTTTGTGCTGGTGCCACCCCCCCCCCCCCCAAAACCCCCCCCGGGCTCCCATGCGGGTCCCGTCATCCCAGGGGGCGTCACCAGCACTCCCCTGGCTTTATGTTTTTCTTTTTCTTTGGGCCCCCCCCCTCATTATTTTCACCTCCTGGGCGCCACCCTCAAAATTTTTGAATTGTGCCCCTCTCCCTTTCCTGATTTCTTTCCCGGGCCCCCTTTCCCCCTTGGGTTAAATTGGGCCAATCTCTGGGATAATCCCTTGCTGCGCCCCCCTTAACAATCTGTCATTCCCCCCTAATGGCCCCACTAATTTTGGCCCCCTTTCCCCCGCCAACTGCCACTTTTCCCCAGTTGACCTCCCGTGGCTTTTTAATGGCCCGGGTTTTCCCCCCCTCCCCCCCACTCTATGACATGGCCCCCCCCCCCCCCCCCCCATGTTTTTTTTTAATCTGTCCCCAAGGAATGAAAAGGAAAAAAACACAACCGATTTTGTTTTTTTCCCAAAAAGCCTTAAAGGGTAGTAAGACATAACCTTTTTTGGGAATTTAGGGTTGTCAGATGGTAAATTTTGCCCAAAACAGGGGATACAAAAGAACACATGCAAATTTTTCCCCTTTCCATATTTTTTTGGGAAACCAAAATCCTTTTCTATTTGGTTTTAGCAATGGGTGGAATTTTTTGGGCCAAATTTTTAAACGGACACTGAAGGGCCCAAAAGGGAAAGGGGAAAAAGATTTTTTGACGTCAAAGAAAAATTTTCCCGATGAAATTTTCCTTCCCCTTTACTCCCCCTTTTGGGGCGGGGGGGGGGGGGCCCCTACATGTAAACATTTAACAGAATCACCACAAAAATTGAAAAAATGTAAATGTTTTTCCATAGAAAGCCAAAAACCCCAAAGACTGGAGTGCTGTATTTGAGGGTGGGAATTTTGGGGGTTTAAAATAAAACAAACCCGGAATTTTTACACAGAAAATTCCCCCACAAAAAGTGAATAAAATTAAATCTGGCCAAGATAAAATACCCCCCACCGCCCGGGAAACTGATGGCTTCAGGGGTGAAAGTGGCAGAAAAACCACACCCCTATTTGACCCAAATTCCCCCAAAAAAACAAAGGAAAATTTAACCCCCTTGGGATAAAAAACCCCAAATAAAATGAATGAGATGAAATTCAGGGGGTATGCGGAAAAAAAAACACAAAACCCGGGATTTTTGTTTCCCAAATTTTCCCCCCACAATCAAGAGGTTTTTAAAATGCCTTTGGGGAAGAAAAACCGGGACCGAAAAACCAAATTAATTTTAAGGCCCTATTTTGGGGGCCAAAAAAAAGAGACCCCCCATCTTTTATCCAAATTAAACCCACAATGAAGAGGGTTTAAAATTTAAACCTTGGGTATGAAAAACCGTAAAAGAACAACCAAAATAATTTAGGCGTATATGGGGCCAAAAAATAGAGACACCCCTTTTTTATTTTTTTAGCCAAATTAATCCCCCAAAACAAGGGTTTTTAAAGTTTAACCTTGGGGTTTTAAAAAACTAAAAAAACAAAACCCGATGTAATTCCAAACGTTTTATGGGCCAAAAAAAAGACACCCTTTTTTAAGAAATAAAAAATTTTGGGAAAAATGAAAAACCTATAAAGGAAAAAATTTTTTGGGATAATGTAAAAAAGGAATTTTTAATTGTTTCAACTAAGATGGGAGCTCTAGCATGAATCCCCATGGGACTTAGACCCGGGTTTTTCCTGAAAGCCTTCCCTTTCTAATTAAGATAAAACAATTTGGGCAAAAGGATAACATTTTATAACCGACTGAAGGTTTGGGGAAAATAAAAGTGTGCAAAGCCTCATGGGAAAAGGGGGCAGGTTTGGGCTATAAAATACGGGGCTGCTCTTATGGCTTTTTTTGTTTTCTTTAGAGAAACCCGCACAATTTTTGGAAAAACGTTGCTTTGGAGGAGGGGCCCCCATTTGTTGGACCCCTTTTTGAAACCACATGGAGACATGGCACAAGAACCCTTTGTGGTTAAGGGCCCAATTTTAAAAACATAGGAGGTAAATAAAATTTGGGTTTTAAAGTTGTAAGATTTGTAACTGGGCAATTTTTAAAAAGGTTGTGTAATTTTAATGGGAAAATTTTTTTTCCTTTTTTGTGTTCCCGCATATTTTTTAAATCATTTTTAAAAAACCCCAAAAAACAAATTTTATATACAAAACAATATACTTTTTTATTTCGGGTTACCTTTTTGTCCCTTTCAATTTTTTGGGACCTAACCCTTTTGAAACTAACCCCCAAAAAGGGTGATTGTATTATAAGTATATGTTTTTATAGATAATATTTATTTATGATATTTTTTTTTGAAAAAATATATGTTTTAAAATTAAAAAGGGCTTTCCCTTTCAAAATGGCCCAGCCCCCAGGTAGGATTTTATATTTCAAATTTTGGGGTTTCCTTTTTTGTGTATATTTGTAGAGGGGGTTTTTTTTGATTTTTTGGGGATTTGGGTTTTTGTGTAGAATTTAATATGGATGCTTCTTAAAAAGATTGCTAAGGGAAAAGGAAAACAATAAGGGTTGAACCATGATGGGAGGGGTCTAAGATCCATGGGAAAAGCTAAGAATTTTGTATTCCATTTTTTGGCCCTTTTTGGGGAACTAAAAAAATTTTTCCCAAAGTCTGAAGGAAAAACTGCCTTTTTCTTTTTTCTGTCTGCTTCATAAACAAGCCCTTCTGGAAAAAATGAAAACACAAAATGAAATTTTTTCACAACAAAGTAGAATGGCTTTGATTTTTGTTTTTTATGGGAATCTTCCCGGAGCAGGGAAAAAATCTAGAGAGTCCCAGAAAAGTCCCGATAAAAGTTTTGAATAAAGAGCTGGAAGTTTTAAAATGTCTTCTAAAAACAATGTTTCTTTGGGCAGTTTCAACCAAATATAAAAGGGGGGGAGAAACAAATTGTTAAAAAAGGAAGTTTGAGCCCTCAGGACAGGCGAAGCAGCAGAAAGCCCTGTGGGGGGCATACTCGATCCCCCATTTAAGGGGTTAGGTTTTTAGTTTAAATTAAGAAAATAAAAAAAGAATTAAAGTGCCAAAAATAAAGCAGTGGGAACCCCCCTTTGTCCACCAAAAAGTTCTAAAAAAAACAGGGTTTAAAGGGTTCAGCCCCCCTGAAATAAATGGGAAATGAAACAAATTCTTTTTTGTGCCGTCCCGGGGGTATCGCCAAATATTGTCCATTTTTCCCCTGAGAAACAGAGGAAAGACAATAATGGAAATGCTTTGCATGTGGAACCCAAAGGGTCACATGGCAAAGTTCTGCCCAAACAAAAAAGAAAAGTGTTTGAAAGTTTTCCCTTTTCCCTGTGGCAGAGCCGGCCAAATTTTTTCGACTTTTTCCAATTAAAGAAAATAGATTTTGGACCAAAAACCCCAGCAAAAAGGACCAGAAAAAGAAAGAAAGAGAGAGTAAATTTTTTTCCCCAAAAGTGGGGAAATTTTGAGAAAGGGCCCAAAAAGGGCCCCCGGAAGCTTTTCCCCTGGGGCCCCCTACAAGTTGGGGTTTTAGGCCCAAAATGAAAACGAACTCAAAGAAAAAGACTGCCATTATCATGTGAAGGTTTAAAAGCCCCTACTGTGTTAAAGGAGGGACAATGCATCTTCCTGTGTAACCTCTCATGAGAACGAGGTACTGTGTTTGCTTTACTAATCTGGTTCAAGTTTCTTGTGTTTCAAAAACGTAAATCGGAGCGATCCTGTCCATTTAACATTATCTTTCCTTTCCGGAATCACAGAGGCACCTTAACAACTTTGTTGTATTTTTTTCTCTATGGGGAAGCCTCTATATTTGAATTACTAGTTACAGTCAGGTGGACCGAACACTCTCAAAAATAAAGAATAAAACAGGTAGTGACAAGAAAAAAAATGCTTCTACAGAGTCCAAATCCAGTCATCTGTGATACAGAAGACCTTTATGCTTCTGTTAACTGATAGGGCGCAGGTTCTTCTCACATGTTTTTTTTTCTTTATTGGCATATGAATGATCCAGATTTCCACTTTTTCCAATCTGAGTTTTTACATCTTCCCAGAATGTGGATTTAGAACTTCTGCTATGAACCTTTATCATCAGTTGTTGCTTATGCACTTTTCAGTTGATTCATTATAAAACCACTCATAACGGGCGTGCCCTTTGGAAGCTTGTCAGTCTTAATCTCAGGTAAACTAGGGACTGGCTTGTCTACAATGCTGACAGGGTCCCTACCATGAAGGAGTGAACAATGTTCCTTTTATCCCAAAGTCCACGCACCATGCTAACATCTCCCAACATCGTATTCAAAGGGCGTCATCACTTTTTATCAAATACCTTCTTTATCTGCTTTTTCGATCTGCCAGACTTTCAGCAACATAAGAACATTTACTTCTGCTGGATGTAAATCTGCCATATTTTTCACCCACGTTTTCAGAAGCTGCGCCTTGTAACTTCTGGGCGTGTAAAGGTACACAAATTGACCCGTGTGTGGCTATTAATCTCCTGTCATCACCTGATAAGGGCTGACCTTCCCAGTCGTAGAATGCGTGGCCTCATTGCCATCAAACACAATGTAAACATTTCTTTCCAGGCCTGTATGTTTTCCCATACAAATATTGCGTCAACATATGGTTTTTTTGATTGGCGATTTCCCATTTCAACAGCCCCAGATGCCGGAGGGTAAGCAATATAAAGAGCTTCTTGCTTAACATCTACCTAAACTTCTGCAACTGTGCAAACACCTCCCAGTAAAAGCTGGCCTCTATCAAGGCTACCACATAGGCAGTCCCCCATCTCAAAACAAATTCCACAAGTAAAATTTTTGCGCCGGAGGGCATGTCTGATTTCTAGTGAAATGCTTCAATTCCATTTACTAAATAAATCTCAACGACAACAAGAGTATGGACACACTCACCGGCCTTTTTTAGGTACACCTGTCCACTGCGCCGTTAACACTTATCTCTACTCACCAATCACATGGCGTGCAACTCAAGTGCGATTTAGGCAGTAGCACATGGTCAAGACCAATCTCCTGCAGTTTCAAACCGAGCAATCATACTGGGGAAGAAAGTGATTTGAGTGGCCTTTGAACGTGGCATGCGTTGCTCTGGCGCCAAGAAGGGCTTGGTCGGAGTATTTCACAGAAACTGCTGCCCTCCTGGGATTTTTCACGCACAACCATCTCTAGGATTTTACAGAGAAATGGTCCGAAAAAGAAAAACATCCAGTGAGCATCCAGGAGCCTGCGGGGTGGCAGTCTCTGTGGCGGAAATGCATTGTGTTCTATGCAAAGGAAACAAACGCTCAAAGAGAATGGGCAGACCTGTCCGAGCTCATCGAAAGCAACAGTGACTCAATACCTAACGTTCTTACAACCTAAGGCTAGACAGGAAGAGCATCTCTGAACGCACAGTACGCGCGAACTTAAAGGCAGATGGCCTACAGTACTGAAGACTCACACCGGGTGCCACTCGCTTACAGCTAAGAACAGGAAACTGAGGCTCTAATTTAGCCCAAGCTCATCGCGAACATTGGACATAGACAAGACATTGGAACAAAACGTTGCCTTGTCTGATAGTCCTCGATTCTGCTGCGACATTTGGATGGTAAGGGTCTGAATTTGGCGTCAACAACATGAAAGCATCGGATCCATCCTGCCTTGTATAAACAGTTCAGGCTGGTCGTTGTGTTCTCATGTGTGGGCATATTTTCTTGGCACTCTTTGGGTCCCTTGTACCAATATGAGTCATCGTTGCAATACCTTGTGGACATCTATTCCACGAAGAATTGAGGCAGTTCTGAAGGCAAAAAGGGGTCCACCCATTACCTAGCATGGACGCCCTAATAATGTGGCGCCGTGAGTGTATAACCTCCTGGTGTTTTTGGGAAGTGGGCCAATAAGTCAATGTGAAAATGTGTAACCATGGCCTTCAGGTGGGAGTGGCTACTCTCAAAAATGCCTTGTTTTGCAGCCAGGATTCTTGGAGATAGTTTACTTATCAGACAGGGTATTCACATTTCGCATTTTCATCCATGATATCTTCTTTCACTGTGGGCCACCATACGGAATTCATTAATTTTTGTATGGTCTCTTGCCTGCTGCATAATTGTCGCGCCCACTGGGTGTAATAAAAATTTGAAAAAACTCATCCGCACACTCTGGAGGCCCACACAAACGCAACGGGAAAAACCCCTTATATCCGGGTTATACTTTAAAGTATTGGTTCACCTGACACACAAGGAAAAATTCAGAAACACTCTGCCCATGCTTTTAAAAAGGGAAAAGGTTTTTCCAGAAAAGATCCCCATTATTTTAAACTACTCATATGGAAATTTGGGAAATTTTTTTTTTTTTTTTGCAAAGAAAATAAATTTTGGTAAATGTGGGTTTTTTTGTTGGGGCAGAAATTTCAGGACCACAGGGGGCCTCCCCCCAAATTTCCCTTTTCCCTTTAGCCGCTTTCTTTGCACCCCAAACCCCCCATCAAAGGCTTTTTTTTTTCCCAAACATAATTTAACCTTTTTAAAGGGGCCTCTAACTTTGATCAAGCAAAAGGAGCAGCCCTTTCTTGCAACGGGTTTCCCAAAATATAACTTAAAAAACCCTTGAATGCACAAAAGGGGTTTCCCGTCGGGGGGAACTAAACCCAAATTGGGGAAGAGAGCGGTAGAAAGGTCAATGTTTTTTCCCATAACACTGCCCCACTGTAAAAAATTAAAACCCCCAGGTCAGAAACACCCCAAAAAAAACCCCAAGCGCAAGGAAACCAGCTGCAAATCCCTATAGGCCTTCCCTTTTGGTAAAGGAAAAGAAGAACCGTCACAAAAAATATATTTTATACCTGGCACTGATTATCAAGAAGGATTGGGGGGGGAAAGAAAGGGTAATGGTAGGGGAAATTCATGTGGTTCTCCGGGAAAAGCTAATTTTGGAACAAAGTCGTCTTTTTTGGGGAATTGATGTCCCAAGTCTCTCTGCATCAACTTTAAAGCCCAATGGACAATCGTGGTGATAAAACACCCTTTCTCCGGTTTCCAAAACAACAAATTCCCAAAAGGGGTGTGGGGGGCTTGTGGGATTGTGAAACCCAATTTTTTTTTTCCCGTAATGTAAGTAAAATGGGTGGGAGAGCCCAGAAAGTCGCCCTAAAAATTTTTTTCACATGCATGTAAATTACTTTTCAGGGGTTAGAACTCCCGGGCCCATAGGCAAAAGGGCGGGAATCGCCATGAAACCCCCGGGACAACGCAACTGAAAAAAAGGGTCCAAACTTTTGCAGCTACTTCTAGTGAAAAGCTTTGATGGGGGCCCGGTGTTATTTTTTGCGTGGCCTGTAGGGAAAAACTCTTTTCAATTTTAATTTAAAGGGAGCGGTATCGTTTTTTCTGTCCAAATTTTTTGCTGATGTCATCATCCTTTAAAATTCTTTTTTTTAAAAAATTGTACAGCGGTCGGAAAAATGTCTTTCAAAAATGAGCAATGAAGTCCTCGGGATTTGGGCTAATCCCCAGAAAAGACCTCACGCGTCTTTTTACACCGGAACCCGCAACCTTTGAAAAAAGGGCCCCCTTTTTTGCCCGGTCCCGGCAATTTTAACCCAAAAACGGTTGAATTTGGGCACCCAGGAAAAATCAGTGACGTTTGCATTTAACCCGACATTTCTTTGGGAATTTTTCCTTTTTTCCAGCTTTTTTCCCCGTAATTCTAATAAATTTTTTAGCAAAATCAAATGTTCTTGTTCATTTTTGGGGTGGCCAAAAAAAATTTTATCCACATATTGCAGAAAAAACTTCAGGTTTGGGAAAATTTTTGGGCCCAAAACTGCCCCATCTTTTATAGGAATATTGTTGGGGCATTAGGGGCCCTTGTGGGAAATCGTTGCCATCCCAAATGACGTTCCCCCTTTCCCGGTGGGAAAGCAAGCTTTTAAGAGATTCCTTTTTGCAAAAAGGGATTCTCCCCAAAAAAAACCCTTTGCTAAAGTTGAAAAGTACTGAAAATCTTAATTTGGGGTTTTTGGGGGGTTTTGGGGGGGAAGGGGAGGGGTTCCTCTGAAACGGGGCACAGCTGGTTAACATAATTCAACTTACGATAATCCAGGCAAAAATCATATGACCATCGGTTTCCTGAAAAGGAAATAAAGCAAATTTGTTAGGATTTTACATTCCCTTTAATATTCCCTCTCTAACAAATTTACTCCCCTTGTTTGCGTTTTAAGGCTCACGCTTTTTGGGAAAAGGGGAAAGCTTTTGAGGTGCATGGGCTCCTTTCCCGAAATAACCCTTCACCTTTCCCTTTTCCCCCCGTCATGCTTTTCCTTTGCAAACACATAATTTTAAATCGTGTATTATCTTTGATACCCCCGGATCATCCCTGTACAGGGAATTTCATACAACTCCTGTTTTTTGATTTCAAGCACCAAGGGGGAATCAGAGATAACACAATACTCCCATTTCCATGGAAAACCCCCTCCTTTCATTTGGGATAGTCCAACAACAGCAAAAACCCGTTGTCCCAAGAAATTTTGATCCTAAAATTGAAGACAGATCATTTTTAAAAAATTTATCAAAATCCTTCAATAAAAAATTTCCCTTTCATCTATTTTAATATAGCCCTCCCTTTCTTCTATTTCCACCGCATGGGAAACCCCCGGGAAAAGCTTTTTTGGTTCCGCTTCCCCCCCTGGAGAAAAAAGGTGATTTTGAGGGTTTAGGGCAGTAAGGGTTTTAGATAGAGGCCCCCAGTAACAAACAACTCTGCTTTTGGTTTGGGCCTCTTTCCACTTTCACAAATATTATTTGGGCTAATTGCATCCATTCCCCTTTAACCCACAACAGGAAATTATGGAGGGCAACTTTTTCCCCAAGCCTAGCTTGTTGGATGGGGAAAATTGGGAAAAAGAGACTTTGGGGAGCAATTAATTAAAAAATTTGATCTTGCAAATGGCCCCGCAGAACTGAATTGCTTTCAATTTTCCCCGATTTCCCCCAAAGCAAAATTTCCAATTTTTTGCTGCAACTCTTTGACTTAGTTTTTCAAACGGTTGGGGCAGGGGCTTTTCTTGCCTGAAAGGACAAATATTTTGAAATAAAAAACCCCCCTTTGGCCCACCCCAAAAAAAACCCTTTGAAGGCGTGTCCCTTTTCTGAGGGGCCTTTATAATAAAGTAAGGGGGCTTCCTAAATGGAAAAAAAAGAAAGGCCCCCTTTAAACCCGCTTTTTTTAATTTTAAACCCCTAGGAGTCTTTTTCCCCGTTCCCCTTTTCCCAAATTTCTTCAGCCCCTTTTTAAAACAATTTAAAAATTTTTGTAAATGATTCTTTCACTGCCACAGATAAACCAAACCAACCTGCGAATATCCTGGTAATGTCCTGTGATTTAATTCTCCGTTTAATATTTCATCGCTTCGTGAGCCCTGGGTCACCACTGGCAACAATAATTTATAAGAGCACAAATAATCAATCCAGCAAAGCTTGGACAGACTCTCCCCATTTTTGGTGTACAGTTTTCTCAAAACTACTGAGATGATTCATTTTCTCAATACCCAATTTTTGAGGACTCATCACTAAGCTTTGTTAAAATTCTTGGTTTCATGTAAACACTGAAGGAAGGAGACGGCCCTCAAGCATTATCCAGCCTGGCCACAATAATATCAAAGACATATTATTTGGGTTTCAAATCTATGCCACTTTATTCAAATTGATCAATTCTCATCATTTACTCAAGAGATCATCACGCAAACTAAGTGCCCTGATCCTTACTCAGAGCCTGTATTTCGTATCTAGACAAAGTTAGCACACTGTGGATTTTCGAGATAGTGCAGCACCCATAGAATCAACTTGCCTTCGTGTTAAACTGGTGCAATTTTAGCCAGGGGACGATGCTAGTGTCCTAGAAACATTCGTGGGCCGGGCCCTTTGTGGTTTTTTTTCTGGGTAGGGCTGGGTTCACACGACTTTTTTCATGCCTCAGTGTGAACTGTGGATGTTTTTTACAGGAAAAAACCTTGTGTTCCTGTCACTAATTTCCTGCGACATCCCACACAGAGGAACCGCCGTCCATCTCCTCAGCAGTCACTGTAGCAGTAAAATCATCACCAATGACAAATTAACTTTTTCAGAAACTTCTCACATTCAATGACAATCCCCTAAACAGTCAACCAAAACATACACCGATAACATTGAGCAAAACTACCAGACAAATGATGTTGTTACAAAATCCCTCCAACAAAACCAAGACCCAAAAACTATTTACTACATAAGGGATCAAAAATCATCCTGCAGACCCCACATTGACTATCAGCTGTACACAGTCTCTGAAGATCTATACCACTGCCATATAGTGGACCATAAAGTGTTATTACTAGTTGTATGAAATGCTCTGCAGACATATAAGTGTTACACTGCAGTAACATTTAGTGACTCACCGTAGAACGTCTTTTCAGATCAGCGTGTCACTTTCCCTGTTTCTTCTCCATTCCGGTTTCACACCTTCATGCGAATGCTTCCCCCCAGCCATACTCGTCCCTGAGTATTTGGACAACAAATATCTTAGAATCCTCACAATTTCCAGCAACTCCTTAATTATAGGTATAGCATCCCCTCAGTTAGGTATATAGTGCACTGAAGCAGTATATGGGCCACAGGCAGGAATATAGGGGCCACTAGGCCCGGTATAACTAGGGGGCCACAGCGGTATATAGGGCCACAGGCAGTATATGGGAGCCACAGTATATGGGGGCACTGAGGCAGTATATGGGCCACAGGCAGTAATATGGGGCACTGAGAGCAGTATATAGAGGGGCCCCAAGAAGGTATATAGGGCACAGAGGCAGAATATAGGGCACTTGGGCAGTATATGGGGGGCCACAGGCGCATATGGTGGGCCACAGGCAGGATATGGGGCCACAGGCAGTATATGGGGTGCAACAGTCAGGTCATTATAGGGCACAGGCAGCATATGGGGCCCACAGGCAGGGATATGGGAGGCCAAGGCAAGGTATGGGGGCCACCAATGCATGGAAATGGGGCCACAGGCAGGCATTATAATGGGCACAGGCAGGATATGGGGGCAACAGCAGTATATGGGGGGGCACAGGGCGTAATATGGGGCCCAGCAGGGATCTGGGTGCCAACAGGCAGGGAAATGGGGGGCCACAGTCAGCAAAAAGGCACCAGGCAGTAATGGGGCCACAGCAGGAATAGGGGGCCACAGCAGGCATTATTAGGGCACAGGCAGTATAATGGGTGGCACAGCAGGTCATTATAGGGCAACATGCAGTATATTGGTGGCCACAGGCAGGATATGGGGGCCACATGCAGGCCATTATAGGGGCACAGGCATATATGGGGGCCAAGGCAGGCATTATAGGGGCACAGCATGCAGTCATATGGGGCCACAGGCATTAAAAATGGGGGCCAGCAGGAAAGAATAAGGGGGCCACATCAGTCATAAAAGGGCACATCAAGGCATTATATTGGGGGCCACAAGGCAGGGATAGTGGGCCACCAGGCCAGGGATATTGGGGTCACAGGCAGTATATGGGGGCCACAGCAGCAATATGGGGGTCACAGGCAAGGCATTATAGGGCACAGGCAGTATATGGGGGTCACAGGCAGGGCATTATAGGGCACAGGCAGGATATGGGGCCACAGTCAGGCATTATAAGGGGCACAGGCAGTATAAAGGGGCACTGAGCAGGTAAACGCTTAAAAATACACAACATTACTACTCTCCTTAACTCCCCCGGCGATCGCGCTCCGTCCTATTCAGCCCGCGCTCCCCGCAGCACCTACGGCCGCACGGTCCGATGACATGCTGTGTGCCCGAGGAAGGCAGCATGTCTGAGATGACATCACGCATCATGCGCATCGACGCTGCCAGGCTGAGGCGCACGTGTCGGCCGCTGCGGGTCCCTCAGCGCTGAGAGGACCCGGGCTTCCCCGCAGTGCGAGACCTGAGAGCAGTCCGACACAGTCTGGCTGGTCAAGGGAGCACTCGCACTCTGCTTCCACAGAAGCCCCGCAGCATGCATGTCATCCAGCGGACCACAAGCAGCTAAAGGGCCAGTCGGTGCTCCATGCCCAGTGCAGAGGCCAGAGCCCCTGAGACTCGTGGCACAGGTGTTTTATCGGGCCCTAGCCCGCGAATAAAACATTCCAGCCGACGGGCCCCTGATTTTTAGCATTAATAATCACAAAAAAAATCCTCATCATGTCTCTCATCCTCCACATTGATCCAGTCAACAACAACATAAATGCAAAAGCACATTAAATGCAGCAGCAACACATTCTGTCTGCCAACTGATGCTTCACATGTTCTATCTGAGACATAACAAGAATATGATCAGCAACAGAAGGAAAGACCTAGAAATAGCCAACATTCTTATATCACTATTAACATCTTTAAATCTTTCACTTAAACTATACATTTTCCAAGCGCAAATTCCTTATTCCACCTCATAAACTTTTTCTGATGACCAAGACCTAAAGCTGTAGCATATTTAGCAGAAGATATGCAACACTCAATACGTTTAATTAATTCGCTCACACTGCAATCACTCTAATGCCTCCTTCTGCACAACACCACTTTAGACTGCTCAGCTATCTCCAAAATGCAGCATAACCAAGGGCTGACTTCACGTTAAATAATTTAGACAATTTACATCTCACAAATCATCGAATAAACCATAACTTTGGGCCCTAACACCTACGGTTCCTTAGATTCTTTCATTACCTAGAAAAATGGCATCATGACTTTCTTAACCTTGACAAGTTTTCTTTCTTCCAACCTTCCCATTGATCAAATTACAGTCAGACAATACAACAGAAACCAACTACAACACGATCTACCTCCCAATGCACTGCTAGCAATGACTAACAAAACCACAATTACCAAACCCAAAATACAGACCACATTCATTCAGGATAAAAGATAAAATACACCAGTTATAAGATATACATACCAGCCCAACCTAGTCCCCACCTACCTGAAGTTCACCAAATAGTAATAAAATTATGTAATTATATTAACAATATTAAATATTAAAAGTAATACTAATAAGAACACAACAAAAACCCCTCCAGAGAATTCTCAGGGGACGACAGTAACAAATGAAAAAGCACTACCAACAACACATGAATATAAAAATAGTTTATATAATATCAGAAAAAAATGGGGAACAATGGGTAAAAAACAATAAAATCGATATGACCACACATAGGTTTAAAATCATAAATCAAGTACAGGAAAAACATTTTATATATTAACCCTAACATAAACACCTATAACAAAACACACCCAGGGAAAAACACAGTAAAACACAAAAATTGCAAACAATTAAAACACAACTAGTGAAAGAAAAAACAACAATATTCATAAATGAGACCTATGATTATATCTACCAATCTGGAAAAAGTCCCATCTGGACTGAGAGTATTCCAAAAACACTCTCCTTCCAAGGCTGTTCCCCAAGAGTCCTTCCAAGAGTTGCTTCCCTCAGTCCCATCTACACTGGATATTTTATGTCATTTTTTCCTTCCTGATCTCAATTTTCCCCACCATTAAGAGGAAACAAACACTCTCCTTTGATCCTTTATTGGGTAATAAACACTCTATATTATTGATGTGTTCATCCAGATAATTCTTCTGTGATCCAATCCAGGGAAATAAACACTTCTATGTTTATTGTGTCCCAACCTGTTAAGGACCCTTTCCCCCCCTTGGGCAATTATACAGTAACACATGCAAATGAGGTAATGGTCACTCTTCATCAATAAACTCCCCTGATTGCATACTATTTACCTGTGTAAAATTCTTTCTAAAGGAAAATAATCCCCATTCTGTGGTGTCAATATAAAGGCCTTTGATCACTTCCAAATGTCCTAGAGGCAATAACCCATCGGTATACACCTGCATGATTAACCACTGTAATTAACTACAGAAACCAAATTCCCAGCCAGCATGATACTTTATTATTGTTTGAGCGATTGCGTTGGCTATCGAGAATCGAGCGAAGTCCGATAGTCGGGCCCGCTATCGTATAAGGTTTTTCGATAGTGAGCAATCGATTATGAGCGATTACCATAAAGTCAATGGTAGAGCAACAACACCTTCATTATAACACCCAAACAAGGCTGGGAAGCTGATATTAACAGTCCACAACAGTCAAATGGGATACGTGCAACATCTTAGGCAACACACTTAGTGTTATAAAAGTCACAGAAAAAAAAGTCCTAGGACCATTCCACTATCCTTTCTTGTACCACAGCCATGACCCAAATAAACCTGCTTCACCCAAAATTAAAAGTGCCGAGAAAGGCAGTAAGAATTAACCACATGTTACATTAACAGGACATTGAATATCCCTTTCCAGTGAACGCCAGCATGAGCACCAAACCAGCAAGACCCCCAGATTAAAAAAGTGCCGGCCGCAAAAAGGAGTCAATCAACACACCATTTTAGTTGAACTGACCCAAACTATATCTGTCCTGTACAGCAGAATGACCATTAAACCTGGTCATGACCCCCACAGAGTTAAAAAAGTGCAGAAAAAGGAGACCTATCAACCCCCATTTTAGTGGAACTGGACATAACTGTCCCTGTCCTGGCCACAGTAAATGACATCTAAAACCTGTCTGACCCCCAAGACTACGAAAGGTGCCCGGAAAAAAGGAGTACTTTTCAACCACATCTTTTGAACTGGACATTGACTAGACTGTCCTTGCCACAGCATGACCCAGGTCCCGAGTTTACAGTGGAGCGGTATAGCCCTAGCTGGCGTCCGACATCTATTAACACTCAGGTTAAAATGCCCTGAAGGACGCAGCAACAAAAACTGTCGTGCTGGAACAGATTGCGGAAGCGAAGTGAGAGAACTCCAGCCATTCCTCATACACAGTCCAAGGACCTGGGTAGCGCTTGCCCACTGTAGAGTGTTCTGCGGACCAATTGAAGCTTCTACTTGGAAATACTGGTGGTTAAACGCTCCTTTTACACCCGGTTGCCCTTATTGCTTTGCATTTCTTATTCTCATTTTACTCAACGTGCTGGAGCATGGTCTCTGTATTTGTTCTCTGTCCGTGCTCCATACTCCATGTCCTCTGAATAACCTACATCTGGTCCAAGTTTCTGGTACCGTTCCCTTGTACAATTCAGGGATTTTTTTTACCACTATTTTGTACATGCAAGTTTTTTTAGTAGTTTATTTCAGAAACACGTTTTAAAATATGATGTAATCCCACCATTTCATTGTTATCTCTTATTTTCATTGTATTAAAATGGTTGTCCTCAATACAGGGATTCAAAGCTATGTTAAAGATCTTGCAAAAACAAGTCATTTTGCAATATGTGTCCAATATGTTTTTTCGTATGATACAATAACACTGTATTTTTTGCACCTTACAATATCACCTGTATGGTGAAAATAAGAAATGGGCTGTTTTTAAAGATTTACGTAGATGATGCGACAAAGAACATTTATGTGTGCGCAAAAGTCAAAAAACACGTAACTGGTTATGTTTTGATATAATAAACGGTATTTTTTGGCATCTTCTCATTCCACAGATGTGTGAATTATAGAATTGCTGTATAAAGATTTACACGAAGAGATGCTTGGCACACTGAACAATGCATGTGACGCAAAAGTAATAAAAACAAGTAACTGTTATGTTTTTGGTATAATACACGATAAATTTTGCACCTTTCAATTCCCCTGTGGTGAAAATAGAATTGCTTGTGTTTAAGATTTACGTAGATGCTGCTTCAAATGAAACCAATGCATGGTTGTGCAAAGTCAATAAAACACGTAACTGTTATTTTGAAAAAATAAACGGTATTTTTTGCACCTATCAATTCACATGTGGTGAATATAGAATTGCTGTTTTAAGATTTACGAAATGCTTGCATCAATGAACCAAAGCTGGGTGCGCAAAAGTCAAAAAACACGTAACGTGTGAATTTCCGTACATACACGGTATTTTTGGCAACAAAACAGACCTGTGCTGACTACAAGAATTTGCTGTAAATTTAATTTAACTGCGAAGGTGGATATATCACAACAGTCCACTGGGTAATGGGTAAAATTGAAAATGAACACCGATCTGAAATGTATACATGATAATAAAAGTGTAGTTTTGCAGCTAACAAAAAAACCAGCAGATACGAGAAATGAATGTGTATCCAATTATAAGTTCAGGCTGCCCAATAACCAGGAAATATTCAATTAGCAAACTGTTAATAATAAAGATATCCACTACAATGTCTACACTAAGTTTTGGCAGCTAACAAAGAGACTCTGAATTTACAATAAATGATGTGTAACCAACCCAAAATTTAGGCTGCCCAATATCCAGGAAATATTTTCAATAGCAAACTGTTAATAATAAAGATAATTCCACTACAATGTCTACACTAAGTTCTTGGGAACTTTATTAAATCCAGTGTTCTTTATAGATAGAACTTGTCTGTGTCGCCCGCCCGCCCTCCCCCCCCCCCCCCCCCCCCCCCCCCCCCATCGCTGCCCACCGCCATGAATTTACAGCGGTAGATGCTGCCTTTAAAATTCTCTCTAGCTAACTACATACAATCTTCAAATCTCTAATCTAACTAAAATTGGAAGGATCACAGCTAAAGTAAGGTTTCCTGGTGCAGAAATAGACTAATTTCGCTAGCCTGTATGGCCACAGGCAGAGCGCAGGTCCCTATTCCCTATGAGACCGCTGAGAGACACTGAGGCTGAAAACATGAAAACGCGATCTAATGTAAAACTATTCATGTGAATTTTTCCAGTCAATCGCAACCATACTCATCCCATTCATGACCGCACACACATCTCACCCTGCTCTATTCTGTAATCAGATTTGCTGCCGCCAAAATTACAGGAAGCCTGAAAAAGGCGCGATCTTAATAGATGATGCTCAGATTTTAACTTAATAATCGCATGATCTGGAAATTCGATCACCATAAAAACCCTACCGATTTCAACTTTGTCGATAAAAGTCGCTCAACACTAATACTTATAAATTATCCATTTACAATTAACGATACAGTATAAGTTTAATATACACATATTTCCTCATAAATCACATTCACAGATTATTCACATTTATGCATATCTTACACTGTATTTTAGTCCAAATAACCGCACAATCAAGAAGTTAAATTAAGCGTTGTATATGAAATATCGTACAGAAAAACCAGATGTAATTCAGGCATATATGGGGTAAAAATACACACACCCTGTATTTTAGTCCAAATTAACCCCCAATCAAGAGGTTAAAATACAAGTCTTGGGTGTGAAATACCGCACAGAACAACCAAATGTAATTTAGCCTTATGGGGACCAAAAAAAAACCAGTAACAAACCCTAATATTTTATTCCAAATTGATCCCACAAGGAAGAGGATAATTACGCCTTAGGGTATGGAAATATCCCTACACAAAAAACAGATGTCTATAGAGGCGTCTATAGGACCAAAAAATAGAGACAACCTGTAATCTTTAGTCCAAGTAAAATTACTCCACAATCAAGAGGTTAAATTAATAAGCCTTGGTGTGAAATACCTGCACCAATAACAACCAAATGTAATTTAGGCCCTAATATGGGACAACAACACCAGACACCCAATATTTTTTAGTCCAAATTATCCCACCAAGAAGAGGTTAAATAAGCCTTGGGTATGAAATATCGTACAGAATCAACCGATGTATTTTAGGCCGTAATACGGGGACCAAAAAATAGAGACACCCTAAATATTAGTCCAAATTACCCCCACAATCAGATGAAAAAATAAAGCCTTGTGTTTGAAATACCGTACAGAACAACAAATGTAATTTAGGACCTAATGGGACCAAAAAAAACAGACAACCCTATATTTTAGTCCAAAATACCCCACATGTAAGAGGTTCACAAAAGCCTTCGGGATATGAAATATAGTAACCGAACAAACCATGATAGTAATTTAGGCGTATCTGGGACCAAAAAAAGAGAACAACCCTGAATTTTAGTCCAAAATTACACACAATGAAACAGTTCAATTAAGCCTTGGGTTGAAATACCCAGCAGAAAAAACAGATGTAATATAGTGTAAATGTTAACCAAAAAATTGAGAACACCTGTAATTTAGGTCCAAATAACCACTCCACAATGAAAGTATGTAAAAGAAGCCCTTGGGTATGAAATCTCCTACAGAACCACAAGATTTAATTTTATGCATATAAGGGACAAAAAAAAAAAAACAAAGACAGAACCGCTTGTATTTTAGGCCAAATTACCCCAAAATGAAGAGGTTAAATGAAGACTTGGATATGAAATACCCTAAAGAACAACCAGATGTAATTCAGGCGTGTATGGGGCAGAAGTACACCCACCCTGGACTTTAGTGAGAATACCCCACAAACTAAAAAAAATAATAACGCTGGTTGAGTAACAAGTGTGGTTATGACACACACTTCTGAAGATCTTTCACTCCAGTAGCTGAAAAACGAGTTTTCATTATCTAAGAGTGAATATAGAAAACCGCGCATCAATAGAAAAAAACGCTGATAGTAACAATGGGGGATATGAACACATTTTCTGAAGTCTTCACTCCAGTAGCTGAAAAAATGAGTTTCTTTGCTAAAGAAGGCATATAGTGCAAAGCAGCACCCGATGCATTTGACAGGACACACAGTTGATAAGTGTGATGACTTTAAGAATGGCGTCCGTATTTTATAGTGCTGTTGATGTCACAGAAACCCGCTGGTTCGCTGATGGGCTTTCATGACTGCACATGTCATAGAGGGTTTTTGTTCCTTTTCTGTCCCTCCCCCAGAGTTCTCTGCCCCATTTCACGCCATGTCTCTCTGCCAAAAAAAAAAAGATGCTTTGGTCCCCGCGGAAGTACCATACATTTCGGCTCTCTTGGCAGAACCGAAGTTTTCCTGAAATTTTAAATGAATTCCACTTTGTTAGAATCGATTCGCCCATCTCTAATTATTTCTATATATTAATTTTTCTATGTTCCGTGACTATAGATTTCTATTTTCTGACACCATATCTGGTATGTCTTATGATATGTGCTCCCATGGTCTTTGTCACACTCTTGAAAAGGGGACTTTTTAAAGAGGTTCTATACCAGGTGATTTCTTAATTTGTTGTGTAGCTTGAATAATATCCATGCAGTTTTAGTAAACGAGTGAAACAGACCAGTATAACAAAATCAAAGCGACAGAATCTTCTAATTATGCCGAGACCAAGAGCCTATCCCACTATTTTTAATTAATCACTGACGCCACATAGTTATTTACAATGCATACTACCAAAGCATTCTACCTGTTTCTGAGACATAGGAGCAGACTTATTTGAAAATTAACTAAAAAAAGCATGGATGTTCCATAGTTTTTTTTAGTATTGAGCCATGAAAATGTGGGAGGGAGATACAGTTCCATTGTTTTCTGTCTTAATTTTACACCGTTCACAATGATGCTCATAAATGACATGATAACTTTACAATGCGGGTCGCTACAATTACAGTGATATATAGTTTTTTAAGTTTTATTACTTTTACATAATAGAAATGCGTTAAAAAAAAGTGTTTTTATGTTATCATAGTCTAATAGCAATAACTTTTTTATTTTCTGCATAGAACTAATGGTTTATTTTGTTGTGGATGAGCTGACCATTTTTCATTATATCATTATGGGTTCGATCAAGGTTTTTGTGAGGCGTTTTGAAACCCAAAAATTTCAGAAACCTGTAGTTTTTTTATTTTTTTTTTCAGCATCACCATGCCCGTAAAAAATTAAAAATTTTGATTTTCTCAGCAGGTCGATACCCTTTAAACGTGATACCCCCCCCCAAAAGGTGTTTTTTTTTTTTTATGTTTTTCTGTGTTTATACAATAAAACCTTCAAAAAGGAAAACACGTTTTTGCATCGCCAGAGTATGAGAGCCATAAGCTTCTTATATTTCTGTGTAAGGAGCTGTTATGGCCCCTTTTTTTTTTTCAGGATGAGCTGATGTTTTTTTTGAATAAGTTTTGAGGGGGGCAAATCTTTTCGCTTGCTTTTAAATCTGTTTTTTGGAAGCTAGGTTATAGAAAATACTGCCATCCTAGTAGTGATTTATATTTTCAACAATACTCAAGAAGCAGTATAAGTGACAACTTAACCTGAACCGAACATTTTAGTGTTCAGTGTCATGTAAAGTTCTAGTTCTAGTTCTAGTTCGACACGCCATTTTCAAACAGCAGTTTAACAAGACTCCACTCCCCCAAAAAGGGCTCACCAGGGGGGCGACCAAAAAGGGGTTTTTTTGCACATGTTTAGTGTTTAAAATTTCCCGAGATTCCCTTTTTTAAATATCATGGTGCTGCCCGCATTGCTGCAGAGATAGTGGGGTGGGGATGGCCCCCTGTCAGGGGCTCAAACCCTACGCCAAAACCTGCATCAAATTGGTCTGCATGTTGTCATCCCGAAAGAAGGCTCTTTTAAAAATGGGTATACAAGAAAGGCTGAAACAGTTTACTTTTAATACAAGCAGATAGGGAAAAATTTATTACATGTCCTGTGGGTTTTTGATGAAAGTAGTTAAAAAAAAATCATCTCTTAACCCCGACCAAAAACAGTCTTGATTAGTGGGAAACACGGTTAAGCAAAAGCCAAATCCCATGGAATGCAAAAGTAGTGACCACCCCGCTTTGCTTTTTAAAGAAACTTGGAAGAAAGCTTGTCATTTTTTATTTTAAAATAATAAAATCCAACCCTGGTACACATAAAATGGAATAAGGCACTAAAGCCCTCAGTGGGGTATAAATTTTAGACTATGCATCTAAAACCCAAAAAAAGTCTTTAAAGTTAAACCTGAAGAGTCCAAATAGAATTTTTTTGGTTAAATGGCGTCAAGTGTGTGGACACAACCAAGTGAGGATTACAAAAGGGCCCAAATGTGTCCCCTTTCCTTCTCAAAACATGGTGGTTTGGGAAAGGGGGAGGTTTGGGGCCCGCATTGGAGTTTGGCCCGGAGACTAAAGTAAATTTAGGGAAATGAGTTCCAAAAAAAGTTTCTTTGGGAAAACTGTACTGAAGCAGGGGCTGAACCCCCCCCTTCTGGAAACTGAAACTTCTGAAACTGGGCCACAGAGGGGGAGTATTACAAACATATAATGAACCCAAACAAACCCCCAAAAAATGACCCAAACCCCCTTGCTAAAGAAAAAGAGGGTGGGGGAAAACCTTTTTCCTTCCCCCCCCCCCCCCCCCCAAAAAACCCCTTTTGGGAAATATGGGGCATTCCAAAAGGAAGGTGGTGGAGCGCAAGGTCTCTAAAAATCCACCAGTCCATGATGTCAGAAGGGGTGGGAAAAGGATTCCATTTGGGAAACCTTTGAGGCTCTATTAAAAAATCCAAAGTCCAAGATATTGACACTTTGGGGACAAATTTTTCCCCTTTTTTGTTTTTAGGGTTTTATTCACTTTTGTTGCCAGCAGTTTAGGGCATTGATGGGTTATGTTTAGTTATTTTTAACACACTCATTTTTCATTGTTTTTACAAACTTTACACTGAAAACTTTACATTGATCAAAGTGTTTAAAATCTTCAGTATTTTTCCCAAAAAAAGATTAATACAAAATTTAAAAAATTGAGGGATGTACTCATTTTTGGGGGGATTTTGTAGATTTTTGCTGTCCTTTTTTGTTACTTAGACTTTAAATGGAAATGCAAAAGTTCATTTTTTCTAACCCCCGCCCCCCCCTCCTTTTGGTGGGGGAAGGGGGTAAAGGGGTTTTAAATAAAATTTTGGGGGAATTTTAATTGGGTCTGGAATTTTTTCCCCCAATTAGGGGTGGTTTTTTATTTTTTAAAAATTGTTTTAAAAAAGAAAATTTTTGGGAAATTTTGGTGCCCCTTGTTTTAAGGTGGGCTGTTCCAGGAATTTTTAAAAATTTTTTATTTTCAGCCAGAAGGAAGTTTTAATTATGATGACGCCCAAATTTAAAGTCTGTAAAATTTTTTGAATGGCCGTCTCACTTCAATTTTTTAATTTTTTATTAAAGAACTTGCCAAAAAAAGTCACTTTGCCCAAAATGTGTCCTAAACCCCCCCTAGATAACCCCTTTTTTTGTATGGGGGTGCATTGGGGTTTCCTAGGTTTCATAACCTTTCGATCTCTCCCGATAGGCTGGGGATTTTGGTTCCCTATAGCTACAGACCCGGTTTTTTTTAAGCAGCTCAACACAGTTTGGGCCCGTGAATCCCTTTAAGGGCCCGTAAAGCCCCTTAAATTTAAAAATGAAACCGGAAAAAAAAAGGACTGAAAGGGAAATTTAATTGATAAATAAGGGCAACACCTTTTTAAAATTTTTTAAAACTTCCCATTGATATAAGCATGGGGCAGCGTTTAGGGTTTTTTTCTGCACAGACAAATTTGGAATGTCAATGAGAGAACATAGCTGTACACTAATTGTGGGAGCAGGCTGGGGGGAGAGACAAACTGTCTGATACTTGGGGTCTCCCCTGAGGGAAAACAGGGGTGGTTTTTTTACATTCCGCCTTCTCGACCTCTGTATATAAAGCATTCAATGAGTGCTGCTATTCTGTATACAGAGTAGCAAGAGCCTCTCCCAGCTTCCATGTGCCAGCAGTCATATATCCACCAGGTCTTGGCAGTTACAGATGCTGCTGGGACTTAACAGACCCAGATCAGCCCTGCAGTTAGCACAGTGGTTTGTATTTCCCTTTTTTGTGCATGCTCCCTTTTTTTTCTATCTTTCCCCTCTAACTGGGATCGATATATTAACCCATAGGGAAATAAGAGAAAAAAATATAAATAATAGTCATCATCATAATATAAAAGTGCCACCCAAAGGTTTGAGCTCTTGGGGAGCAAAACATGTAAAATAAAATGGTAGTAAAAAAAAACACACCCACACAAAAAATTGCAATAACAGCCCAATTTGCAATTTTTAGACCTGCCTCAACAACCCTAAAACTTTATACCACCTATATCTAAATTTCCTTGATGGAAAAGTTCCACAATTACAAAACTCGTTTTAGCTCTACTTTTCTAATTTTCTCTATTTTCCCTATAAGTATAAAAAACTAACGTAGAAATGACATACTAATAAAGCATATGAAGGAAAAAGGTGAAAAAATTAGTAGAATAACAGAATGCAAGAAAGCATTATAGCGTTCAAACTTGTGTGTACTTTGGAAAGGGAAAATGTGTCCCGGTCAGCAAGGGGGGTAGACTGCCGGGTCATTAACTGATGAAAGGGTACCTGTACTTTCAATTCACTTTTCAGGATCAGCTATTTTATGTGTACATGAGGAGTAAGACTACTCTTGGTCATTATATAATGTTATAGAACATTCTAAATTATATGGAATTTTCAAAACTCATCCCCTATGCAGGCTTCATCTCTAATTTTAAGTTGTCTGTGAACTAGTAAACATATGTTATACTCTAGGTTTAGAGGTCGAATCCAGCCCACCATGTCATTTTAGATGGCTCATGTGTAGTGATCAGCGATTGTGTCAACTATCGTTATCGATTCAATAATCGATATCGGCAATTATCATGACGATTTACGATAGTAGATAACAGATTATCGCAGATGACCATTAAAGTCTATGGGACAGGAACAACACCTTCATTCTTACACCCAAAAAGGTGATGAGAAGCTGGAATTAACATCCACAACAGTAAACTGGATACGTGCTACATCTTAGGCAAGACAATTAGGTTATAAAAGTCACAGAAAAAAAGTCACAGACAATTCACTATCCCTGTCTTTTACCACAGCATGACCCGTAAACCTGCATGACCCACAAATTAAAAAGTGCCAGAATGCAGTATTATATTAACCATCATTTTACTTGAACTGGATATTTACTATCCCTGTCCTGGAACGCAGCATGACCCTTAAACCTGTTTGACCCACAGATTAAAAAGTGCTGGAAAAATGATTCTTTGAACCACCATTTTAGTTGAACTGGACATTGACTATACCTGTCCTGTACCGCAGCATGACCCTCAAACCTGCATGACCCACAGATTAAAAAGTGCCGGAAAAAGGAGTCTTTGTTGAACCACCACTTTAGTTTAACTGGACATAGACTATCCCTGTCCTGGACCGCAGCATGACTCTTAAACCTGTCAGACCAACAGATTAAAAAGTGCCAGAAAAAGGAGTCTTTGAAATACCATTTTAGTTGAACTGGACATTGACTATACATGTCCTGTATCGTAGCATGACCCTCAAAACTGCATGACCCACAGATTAAAATGTGCCAGAAAAAGGAGTCTTTTATTTTCCGTGGTATGACCATTAAATTGTGAAGAACAAATGTCTGTTATAAACCACATTTTTTTACAATAAAAAACATTTTAGTTTAACTGGACATTGACTATACCTATCCTTTACCACAGCATGAGCCCCAAACCTGCATAACCCATAGATTAAAAAATGCCGGAAAAAAGAGTCTTTGAAACACCATTTTAGTTGTACTGGACATAGACTATCCCTTTCCAGGGCCACAGCATGACTCTCAAACCCGCTTGACCCACAGATTAAAAAGTGCCGGAAAAAGGAGTCTTTAAACCACCATTTTAGTTGAACAGGACATTGACTATGCCTGTCCTGGACTGCAGCATGACCCTCAAACCTGCATAACCCACAGATTAAAAAAGTGCCGGAAAAAGGAGTCTTTCAACCACCATTTTAGTTGAACTGGACATTGACTATACCTGTCCTTGACCGCAGTATGACCATTAAATTGTGAAGAACAAATGTCTGTAAGAAACCACATTTTTTAAAATAGGACCTGTGGTATAGCTGCATTTCACAGCAGCATGACCCAAAAAATTATAAAAATGAGGGAGAAATGCCACTTAGAAGCAACATTTATCTTCCAAAGGACCTTGATTATAGCTGTATCTCACAGCAACATGACCTCAAAACCATTGACAGTGCGAAAAATTTTAATGAAGAAGTGAGTAAATGGAATAGGTTTTTTTCATGAAACAGTGTACAATTGGTGTCTTTTACAGTCTCCTCACCGCAAAACCAGCAAAATGACCTTTTGGGAACTGAGAATAAAAATTGCAGTAAGAAATGATCATTTTAGAAAAAAGTTTTCAAGAGGACCATTTCTTTTGGAAGAGGAATGTGAAGTAAATCGGCAACTAATCGGTGACCTCGGTAATTGGGGCCACAACATCATCAGAGATCCACGCCTGAGACATCTTGATGAAAGTCAAACGATCCACATTATCGGTGGAAGGCCGGATGCGTTTGTCTGTAATGACACTCAAATATGACGCTTGCTGCTGGGCAGGACAACACCTCTATGGCGTGGCGAGCGAGCTCGGGCCATTCATCCATTTTGGATACCCAGAAGTCGATTGGGGCCGGAACATATCCAAATCGATATCACCATATCGGTGTTGAGATGCAGATAGTCGTGCACCAAGATCTTAAGCCGGTCTCTGTGTGTTGTATGTGTGCCCTGCATTACATGCGTTGGTGAGGTGGTAAATAAAGATTGCCAGAGGTCACCCATTAGGCTTCTGCCACAATGCCTGCTGCTGTTGCTTGGCACTCTACTGCTGTCATGTTGCTGACGTTGTTCCACCGTGATATTTGTAGAACGTGAAGCAGACGCAACAGATATCTCCAGTTTATCAATCAGCACGGTCTCCAATTCCTGCATTTTACTCTCTATTTGGGTGGGTGTAAGGAAAGTGCAGAGTTTTACTTTGTACCGGGGATCGAGGAGGGTGGCCACCCAGTAACTGTTGTTCAGTATGATGTTGGAGGAAATGGAGCATCCAAGCACTCATGTGAGAGATGGAGCCTTGATTTACCAAGCCTTTGGGTCGAGGGGCACTAGCAAACTGATCTTCCTCCTCTGCCTCAAATCCATGCCAACCTCTTTCCAAGGCAGGGACATCGGTAACGTCGATGTCCAGGAATACCTCATCCTCCTCCTCCACTTCCTCTGCCTCAACACAGATCAGACTTGCCTCAGATGCTGTACCCTGAGAGCTGGGGCGCCGCCTTGCACCAGCCCTGAACCCCGAACCACTGCTAAATGAAGACTGATAAAGTTGTGAAAGTAGTGTCCGCATCTTTGTCCGTCTCCTCCTCCGTCGCTGGTGGGACCTGATGTTTCAGAGTGTCCAACGATCGTTCCAGAACTAAGATCACCACAATGCTCATGCTGACAAGGGCATTGTCTGCACTGACCATTTTGGTGGCATCTTCAAAATTGGCAAGGATGGTGCAGAGCTCTTTCATCTGCCTCCACTCTCGGTGGCTCAACATCCCGAGGTCCGCACCGCTGCTTGTCAGGCCATGTGTCAATTCGGACTGCGTAATGGCATTGGGCTGCTGCCACAATCGCTGGAGCATGTGGAGGGTGGAATTCCAGCGTGTTGCCACATCAACAATGAGGCGTGTAGACGGGGAGACTGAGCTGACTCTGCAACGCAGCCAGGCGGGATGAAGCAGGGTGCGAAAGGCGGAAGTGTGAGCTCAGACCTCGAGTCTTCCTCAGAAGGCAGTCCAGACCCGGGTAGCACTTTAGAAATTTCTGGACAGCGAGGTTCATGATGTGTGCCAGGCAAGGGATGTGCTCCAGCCTACCGATCTTAAGGGCGGCCAGGAGATTTCGACCGTTATCACACACCACCTTGCCTGGCACAAAGTTCTTTGCACCCAGCCAGCGCTCGGTCTCGTTGCGAAGAGCCATCCACAGTGCCTGACCTGTGTGTTGACGGTCTCCAAGACAGATTAATTTCAACACGGCCTGGTTTCTATGGGCACGTGATGCTACCAGTGGACCTTGGGGGAAAGAACCCTGCACCATCCCTGTGGTTTTGAAGAGCGTGCGCCGAGCCTGAAAGCCACCGTTACCACCAGAGACATCCACCCAGCTCACGCAGTGAGCTGTCACTGAGATATAGCGGCCTTGGCCATGCTTACTAGTCCATGTATCGGTGGTCAGATGGACTTTGCTGGACACAGATGCAGACAACGCGCTTGAAGTTTTAGATGACACGTGGCTGGCCAGGGCAGGGACAGCTTTTCTAGAAAATAAATGCCTGCTCGGCATCTGGTATTGGGGGCAGGCAAGGGCCATGACGTGGCAGAACCCATCTGTGTCCACCAGACGGAAAGGCAACATTTCCAAGGCAAAATCCTGGCAATGCCGACATTCAGGCTTTTGGCTATGGGATGGTTTGGGTTAAAGTGTTTCTTCTGCTGCCAAACCTGGTAGGCAGAAGGCTGGCTGATAGACTGGCTGCTGTACGGCGTGCCGGTCAAACTGGTGGAAGGAGAAGGGGTAGGCTGGGTCTCTGGTGGTGCTGGTGGTACTCGGGCGACGGTGGAGGCTGAAGCGGAGGCTGATCCTTGATCATGACTCTGAGAGACATGGGCAGCTGAGTAACCCTTGGTCGTGGCGGAGGAGGAGGAGGCGGAGACAGAGGGTGTGACAGTGGTTGGAAGCCCGGGATCGGTCTGGCCTTTTTTGGCCAAGTGTTCCCTCCATTTCAACTAATGCATTTGCTGCATGTGACTATTCATGTTGGTGGTGGTTAAACACCTAAGATTCTTCCCTCTACTGATGCGTTTACGGCAAAGGCGGCATATGACATCGCTGGGTGAATCAGAGGCTTGCTCGAAAAAGGCCCAGGCTTGAGAGGTCCTGGACCTTTTCGATGGCAATAAGCGAGGAGTGGTGTTTCCGCTGATCGTGGCTGGCGGAATAATCTTAGCGGACTTGTGCGACCGCCCTCTCCCTTTTTGAGGCGGGACCCGTACTGACACTACCCCATCATCTTCCTCCTCGTCCAGTGATGAAGCGCTCGCAAGCAAATTCTGCTGAAAAGACCATGTTGGATCCGCAATGTCGTCATCATCATCATCATCATCAACACAGATGAGTTCCCCGTCCTGACATTCTGCGGGCTACAAGCAACAGGCACTGCAAGGCATTGCCGACCGCTCGGGATTTGTGGCAACTGGCCGGCTTCCTTCTCTTCCTCTGATGGCATCAGCAATTGGGCGTCGGAGCAGACAAAATCATCCTCTTTGGCCTCTTGATCTTTTGAAATGCCTTCTGACCCACACCGCATTTTGTCATCAAAGAGGTCTTCAGAAAATGGATTATCCACAGTGGTGGGTACACGAGTTGACATTTGGGCTGCCTTCGCTTCATGTTGGACGGATGCTGATGATGATGATGACATTTGTGGCCGTGACTGGGAGGATGAGGAGGTAAGACTGCTGGATGCAGGTTGCATTAACCACTGAAGAACAGATTGGCGACGCTGTTCATTACTGAGATTCACAGGGCACCGATCCAGCGATGACAGGCCTGACGGTCCTGGAACCGGCGATCCGCTGTCTTGCGTGTTGCCACCAGCACTGGAAGGAGCACATTCTCTCGTACCTCTACCTCCATGTCCTACAACCCTCTTTGCTCGCTTACCAACTGCATTTCGCTCCATGTTCAAAAAGATAAAAATTTAAGGTATGTAAGAGTTTTTGACAGTCTCTTATTGAAAGACGGCAAATCACAGCTATTCTTAAATCCCTCTAATTTCCTACAGATAACTAGGATTAAAAACAGAATTGTTTCTATCGAATACCTGTGAAATGCGGTTTGGTGGAAGAACTGTAAGACAAAATCAACAGTGTTCTTCCTTCAGTCCCAGGGATTTACAACTGCCCAGTAGGACTAGGAATTGATAGTTTTCAACAAACTATCATACAAGTGCACTATCTGCGCCAAACTGAGATTCACCGAGCGCAATAAAACTATTCAAAAGTTACGTGGATGAGAAATTGCGTTTTTTGCAGCAATGACACACGAGAACAGTTACTAGAAAATTTCTGTATCCTAATTTAAGAACAAGGTGGCTCTTTGAACAAAACTGGGCCGCACTAAATTGAAATACAGTTACTTCAAAGTTATACGGATAAGAAAAGGTGGTTTTTGCACCAATGAAATACACCAGCAGTTACTAGAAATTTTCTGTATCCTAATGTAAGTACAAGGTGGCTCTTTGAAAAAAACTGGGCTGCGCCAAAGTGAAATACAGCTATTTAAAAGTTATACGGATAAAAAAGTTGTTTTTTGCACCAATGAAATACACCGGCAGTTACTAGAAAATTTCTGAATTTAAATTTAAGTACAAGATGGATCTTTGAAAAAAACTGGGGTGCACAAAATAACAGTCATGATGTTGCATACCCAGCTCACCCTGCTCTATGCTCTAAGCTGATTTGCTCGCCGCCAAAATGACAGGATGCGCCGAAAATGGTGCGATAGTAATAGATTATATGCAGATTGTCACCTAAAATATCGCGTGATCGGAAATTTCCGATCATCCTAAAAATCGTGCCGATTTCAACTTTGTCGATTATTATCGCTCATCCCTACTCATGAGAGCTTAGACATAGCATGCAGGGTTGGACAACGTCCAGATGCAAAAGGAATGGTTCTCCACTTTCCCTGGAGTACAGAGAGGCACTTGGCAGAAGTTGCAGTTCAAGCATCTTGGATATGGAGCTCTGATGCACAACAGTATACTTCTTTGTTCAGGCGTGGAAGACATTATAGAGCAGTACTAAACAGTACTAAATAGGCAGCATGTAAACTGATCTCATAGTCAGCTGACAGTTCATTTTTGTAAAAGCATGACATATTTCTGCAGATTTTCAGAGTAAATTATGAGTTGAGGAGAGAAGGGTGATGGAGAAAAGGAGTTCCCCATGTTAGCTTGTAATGTTAATGTACTATTATTATTATTATTATTATTATTATTACACCATTAATTCCAGGGTTCTGTATAAACAAATGAGTTCAAATACTATACATAATAAGAGACCAGGACAAATAAAATATAAACATTAACTAACGAGAGAGCTTACAATCTTTAATGGAGGAGAAACGAGACAGAAGATGGATGGAGATTTGAGATGGGTGAATTTCTCAAAAATTAGATTCGCAGAGTTTGCTGAATCTTCCGCCAAAATTATTTTCGTCCCGAATTTATTTGTGATGAATCACATTAAAAAACAGCTAAATACCTCCTCCACAGAGCCTGTACTGAGTTGTAGAACCTTTTGCCATGCTAAAATATGCAGAAGGAGAGTAGATTGGTATTCATACAATGCAGTCGATTAGTATGACATGCACATGACAGCCGCCGGTCTTAGAGTTACTTCATTCTTCAATTCCCTGGGCACTTACAGGGGCAAAACTGACCAAATAACTGAAGTGGGAATGCAGCCTGACAAGGTAATGTCAGTGCCAGCTTGAAAGAACCGAGCTGAGAGCCAAGATACTACAATAGCGTCAAAGAACACAATAGTAGGTTCCTGGAGCCAGCACAGGTCACAGCACAGTAAGGGGAAGTCACAGAAGGGGTCAGCCCGCGAGGCCACAGCTTCCAGTGTCATCTAGCAGCCGTGTGTTGACCACCAAGCCAACGCTTCTCTAATGGTTGACTAGGCCATCCACTTTCTCCCAGATGACATCTGACAGCCCCAGCCAAGAGTCGGTGGGTTTGTCAGACACAACCCTTAGTTGGCATGGCCGGGAGCATGTGAGGGGCCCTCATCTGTCCTCAACCCACCTCTGTCCCGTTCGCTTCCCACACCCAGAGAACTACTATGTGCTGTGGCCTCTGCACCACTGTACAGTGAGGACCAACTATTTAGGACAGTTGGCAGCAAAGAGGTGGGGAAGACATCAGCTGCTTCTTGCAGAAGCGGGCAAGTAGTGATGAGGAGAGTGGCATGGGGGGTTATGTTGCAAGTGGTCAGGCTTTGCACAGCGACATGGTTGTGGAGGACGGCGGTGATAGGCAAACACTAATAGATGTAGCCGATCGTACTTGGGAGCCAGGTGAAGCAAGCAAGGCTGGGACAAGGTATCCTGGTGCCCTAGTTAAACAAGGCATAAAGTGCCCCCCCAAATGAAAAATTCAGCCCACTCCATGCCTCCCTGCGCCTACCTTCGACTACCCATTGTCCCGGTCCTGGAAGCAAGGACTTCATCATTATCATTGGGAGAAGAGAGCGGCAGCTTGCGTGTCAGGCAGTGGCGCAGCCTGCAAGTCGGTAGTGTGGCCGGGAGTCAGCAGGATGGCAGCACTGCGAGGTTGGGAGCCAAACAGCCTCGATTTAGACCACCCTCTTTGCAGGTCCCAGAAAGTAGTGGCACAGGGGCTCACCGGGGTAGCGGCGGTAACAGTCAGTTAGGGCGGAGCATTGGTGGTAAAATCACCTACTCGGCGGTGTGGCAGTTTTTTGACAAGACACCAGAGGAGGCAAAAATTGCTATATGTAGAATTAGTGGGCAGAAAGTAAAGCGTGACGAGGGACCTAATGTTGGCACCACAGCCCTGCATCAACATTATGCAGTGTCACCATACAGTGGCCTGGGAGAAATGTGTCTCAGATATGGTGGCCATTCTGTCACAACAGCAGCAGCACCCAGTGGCATGCCTCCCATTTCAGGCAGTCAAAGCTTCACCACCTCTGCTGAAGACAAGTCCCTGTATTTTACATCATCATGTCTTTTAGTCCTGCTCCTCAGCACTCCTGGTGCCAGCAGTCATTCACCGAGACGATTGCCAAGAGACAGCAGCATGCGTCTAGCCATCATCCCTAAGTGCAGAAGCTGACCGTGCTCCTGTCCAAGTTGGTGGTACTGCTGTCCTCCCTTTTCAAGTAGTGGACTATGCACCATTCATAGAACTTGACAGGAAACTTTTCATTCACTTTAGCCATTTCTACACCGCCAAGCACACCTTCCTTGAGATAAGCAGAACAGAGAAACTATAAACAGAGAAAAACAGAAATTTATGAACAGGGAGAAATTGATTAACAGGATAAATATATGAAAAGGGAGAAATTGATGAACATGGAGAAATTTATGAAGAGGGAGAAATATATGAACAGGGAGAAATATATGAACAGGGATAAATATATGAACAGGGGGAAATTGATGAACAGGGAGAAATATATGAACAGGCAGAAATATATGAACAGGGATAAATATATGAACAGGGAGAAATTGATGAACAGGGAGTAATTGATGAACAGGAAGAAATTGATGAACAGGGAGAAATTGATGAACAGAGAAAGGGCATTAATACTTTTTTGATGATCCAAGTGGACATGAGTACTCCCCTGTATAATTTTGATGTCAGCCAGTGGTAGCTCATGCGTGACACCTGCCGCTTGCTCAGGCCTTTTGAGGAGGCCACGTTATTTGTCAGTCGCCAGGACTACTGGATGAATAACGTCATTAAACTGCTTCATGTCTTGGAACAGATGCTGCAAAATCTGTCTGGTCAGGGGACTGGAGACATGACGACTACATCTCATGGCCACATGAGTCCAGTGGGGGCTGAACTGAGGAGGAAGACACTGGAGCCTAAGCAGTGTCTGGTGAAATGAGTGTTTTGTTTATTCAGGTGAAAGGAGAGGAGCAGGAGCGGCCAGAGGATTAGGAAGACAAGGCCGATGACCCAGGCACAACGTGGCAGTATACAGTGGAGATGGAGGCAGGGAGTCCCTCAGAGTCACTTGCGCAGAAGGCCCGCTACATGCTGATTTGCCTGGCTAGTGACAGCTGAATTGTCACCAAACGGCAGAGGGATGACTTCTGGCTCTTCACCCTCTTGGACCCTCATTACCGGTCCCAAATGGGGGCATTTTTTTACCTGCCAAGACGGAGGACAAACTCAAGTACTATAGAGTCATCCTATGTAGTCAGTTGGCCACTGCCTATCTGTGCCATCATCCATCCTCTAGCAGGTCTGACCGGGTGGTTCATCAGCGCTCATGTACCACTGCCACGGCTGCTGTGGGGGGATGTTGGGTTAGGAGCAGTACCAGCTCCATCAGCAGCAATCTGAGTCTGGAGTTGTTTATGAGCAGCTTTCTTCACCTCCTAGTGATTTAGGTACCCACCAGCAGCAATACCTGGAGCAGACCCTGCACCCTGGATTGTTTTGGCTGCCTGCCTCAGCTACCATTCTGATGCTGCCACCCGCCTGATGCCCAACATCTGCTGCCAGCTGCTCCTTCTACCACCCACCATCTTTACCAGGGACTGGTATTGACACCCACCTCCCCACTCTTCACTGGGCTATTATGTAGCCTTCTGATGCTGCTGCCACCTCACCACTCAGGTCTCCTCATGCTGCTGCTGTCATCTCCAGGCTATGTCACCATGTCACTCTCTGGCTTGATGTTGCTGTTACTGCCACCTCCTCATTATGTCACCTAGCTGCCGCCACCTCAAAATTATGACATTGCGCCACTCCACAGCCTGATGCTGCTGATGTTGCTGCCGCCACCTCCACAATGTGTACTTGTGCCAGTCTTTGGCCTAATCATGCTGCTTCCACCTCCACAATCTGTCAGTTGCCACTCTGTGGCCTACTCATGCTGCTGCCAACTGACCACTCTCTCAATTGACCACCCTGTGGTTTTCTAATGCTGTTTCCACCCTCCACCACTCTATGACGTTGCCACTATGTTTGGTTTTCCCCTTCTTTTAATCTGTCACAAGGAATGAAAAGGACAAACACAACCAATTGTGTTTACGGAGAAGCCGAAAGGCTATTATGACATGGTCCTTTGTTTCGCAGATGTGCTGAAACAACAGGAATAGAAGCGCTCCGTGTGTAGACAACTCAAGATACTTATGAAACACAATAGATAATTATTCTCACCTGACTGAGTTGTACAGTTATGGTACAACTCATATGACAGCATAATAGGTGAGCTTATGCTGATATTACAGCAGGCACGATCCACTCTGCAGCAGCCAACCTCTTCAGCTCGGAGATCCCTCGCGCACTCGGGTCCTCAGCACATAACAAGAAAAGGATTAAAAAGAGGGTACTAGTGCTAACCGTGGATAACTCAATGACACTTGGGCATAACCACTAGTAATAGTGTCATACAGACATTTATTTAGTAAAAAAACAACGCGTTTCGCAAGTCTACGCCTGCTTCATCAGGTATTACACAGTTAGTACAAATGTCACTATTTAAATAGCCCGCGAAACGAAAGCGAGGCTCAGCGTTCTGTTGCAATTCAAGCATACACTATGTAACAAAGAAGGGAATACATTTACAAGTACAGAGAAAGTTACAATAAAATACATTCAACTTCATAAATTACATTCAACTTCATAAATTACCTATAAAAAAGTACTAGTTTCTAATAAAAAATGAATAATATTCTCAGACAATTAATTCTTGGAGTTTGTTCAGACCATTCGGTACTGCTGTATTTAACTTAAAAATCCAAAAAATCTCTCGTTCAGAGAGATATTGCAATCTATTGTGAATAGACAACTGACTCATCTCAATAGGTTGAACACTAAAACTGGAAAAATCATCAGAGTGATTATTACAAAAATGACGGGAAATACTATGATTTGTTTTTTTATGTTTTATACAATAACGATGATTATTCATTCTTTTAGATAGTTTATTACTAGTTTTCCCGACATACTGGATACCACATTCACATGAGATCAAGTATATCCCATGTGTAATATTGCAAGACAATCTCTCTTTTATATTAAATACTTCTTTAGTAGAAAAAGAACAAAATTTGTCACTTGTAATAATAACTTCACAGCATTTACAAGTTGGGACATTACAAGGAAATGACCCAACTGAACGGATATCAATTTCAATCCTGGACCGTTCTTCACTACTGAGTTGTTTCAAACGGGACGTGGCAATTAAATTATTTATAGTTTAAGATCTGCGGAATATAAAATGAGGTTTAGGAGGAAAATGGGGTTTTAGAACCGGGTCTAACAGTAAAACTTTCCAATGTTTGTTTAATAACCTAAAAACTTCCTTATGTTGTGAATTAAAAGTTGTAATAAAATCCCAGTTGTTCTCATTCTTGTTTATTACAGTATTCTTATTGGAGGAATCATATAAATACTTAATTTAGGATACTGTTTTAGCTCTTTTTCTAGCAGCCACCACTAAGTCAGGGGGAAACCCTTTCTCCTGAAATTTGGAAGACAGACGATCGGCTTGAGTTTCAAAGTTTTCGTCCGTCGTACTTTTTTTCAAAATAGTCTAAATTGGGCCCAAACGGTATATTGGGTACCCAAATTTCTATGATGATTCTTGAAAATGCGATTCCATTAGAATCACAAGATTTAAATGATTTTTGATTGAAAGTGTTTTTTTCCCAAAATAACGAGGTCTGAAAAGTAATTTGGTTAAAATAAAGGGGTCAGGGTTTTAAAAACGTAATCCCAAAATGATTATATTTAAATACTCCCAATTAAAAAGCTGTGTAGGTGGCCCTTGCATAAAAAACTAAAGTGTCTATTACCTTTTAAATACTTAATACATGAAAAAAATGGATTGTCTCAGATTGTTTAAAAGAGATTAAAAAACGTCCCATAAACAAGTTGGATGGAGGGAGCCACCCGGGTTCCCTTCTTTCCCAACTTTTGAAAAAAATGTGTGGTCCCCAATTTTAAAAAAAATTATTATTCGAATAAGACTCAAAATATCAAATAAAAATTCCCTTAAAGCCATAGGAAAAAACTGACTCCTGGTTAAATAAAACTAAATTTGCCGAAGTCCCAAACGTTTTTAATGTTAGAATAAAAGGAGTAATACCCAAAAGTTAAAAAAAAAAATCGCTTCCCAACAAAAAACCAAAAAGTCTCAAAAGAAACATCGGAATTCTTTTAAAAACTAGGTAAAATACAGACTAAGGGTTGTAGATAGAGATCAACATAATGCGATAAGTTAGACAGAATAGAACCTACCCCAGAAATAATGGGGCAACCAGGGGGGTTTTTGTCGTCTTTGTGCACCTTGGGTAAATAATAAAAAATGCGGTATTTGGGGCTCTTTCCATAAAAATGTTTTTTTTTTTTTTAATAATTTTTTTCAAAAACTTTTTTAAAACAGCTCAAAAATTTCTTTAGAAAAGAAAAGTATTCCCCAGTAACCCCTTTCATAAAATACTTTACCCTAAAGGTCCTCAAGGCTTCGTTATTGTAATCAAAAAATTAATATTACAAAAGCCCCTTTGTCAGCATTAATATCACTAATGACTTTTTGGACAAACTCTTAAGTGCAATTTGTTCCCTAAATGTTAGATTTGGATACATTGGTAGTTTCGGTTTTACATTCCTCAAATCTTGTAGAACCAAAACCCCGAAATACTTTTTTATAATTACATGGCCAGATGGGTAAAAACTTGGATTAGGGTTTAATATGGGTTTTTCGGTTCATTCAGTCTCCTCCATTTTTTATGGGCTCTTTTTCACAAGGGTGTCTTTTGTTTGGCAAAGAATCTAGTAAAATTAAATTTTTTAAAAAAATTTATGAAATCTTTTTTAAAACAAAATGTCGGAGCTGTATCGGGACAGAAATTTTAGCCCCCCCCTTTAGCAAAAGACTAATTTCATCAGACTTTAGATCATATGTGGAAAGATTGTAGATTTTTATTAGGCTGTTATTATTCAATTTATCTCTTTTCTGTCTTTCTTTATTTCTATATTGATTCCGTTCTCTACTCCTTCTCCCTCTACAACCCCTCCTGAAAATTTTCTTTTTCATACAGATGTCTGGATGTGGGTGATTAGTGTCTCCTCTACATTGTGCTGTGTTTTCATAACCGTGGTTTGATCTAAAACAGAAGGTGCACTACTGGGGGTATGTGGTATATTTATGGGATCCTGTTGTGTACAGGAACAAGTAACGGGTTGTGCACAGGGTAGTGAAGGGTTAATAGTGGAAGCACCAGAGAAAACTAAATTTTCTTCTGTAAGAGATAATACATGATCCATGAAGGTAAAAAAATTGAACAGTT
>JAODAL010036556.1:0-41526 GCA_025379985.1 Phyllomedusa bahiana
CGTATAATACACGATATTTTTTTCCCCTTTTCAATTCACCTGTGGTGACTAAAAATTTTGCTGTTTTCAGTTTAATGCAAGGTGGATATATGAACAAAGGTGAAATGGGTAAAATTGAAAATGAACACCTATCTGAAATGTATACTGATAATAAAAGTGGAGTTTTGCACCTAACACAGAGACCTGCAGTTACTAGAAATGATTGTGTATCCTAATATAAGTTCAGGCTGCCCAATATCCAGGAAATATTTCAATAGCAAACTGTTAATAATAAAGATATTGCAGTGCAATGTCTACACTAAGTCTTGGTGAACTTTATCCAGTGTTCTTTATGGAGCTTGTCTGTGTTCACCCGCGGGGCCCCCTTCCCCCCGCTACCCCTGTGACTTTACAGCAGTAGATGCTCCTTTAAAATTCTCTACCTAACTACATAAAATCTTCCAATCTCTAATCTAACTAAATTGTAAGGATCACAGCTAAAAAGTAGAGGTTTCTCTGTGCAGAAATAGAATAATTTCGCTTAGCTGTTTGGCCACAGGCAGAGCGCACGTCCTACTCCTATGAGACGCTGAGAGACACTGAGGCTGAACAGGAAACACTGTTCTATGTAAAACGAGGTCATGCGATTTTTCCAACCAATCGCAACCATACACATCCCAGTAATGACGTTGCACACACATCTCACCCTGCTCTATTCTGTAATCTGATTTGCTGGCCGCCAAAATTACAGGAAGCGCCGAAAATGGCGCGATCTTACTAGATGATGCACAGATTTTAGCCTTATTTATCGCATGATCTAAAAATTTAGATCACCATAAAAACCTTTTCGATTTCAACTTTGTCGATAATAATCGCTCAACACTATTCAAGAGGACCATTTCTGTTTGAAGAGGAATGTGAAGTAGACTGGCAACTAATCGGTGACCTCGGCAATTGGGGCCACAACATCATCAGAGATCCATGCCTGATTCATCTTGATGAAAGTCAAACGATCCACATTATCTGTGGAAAGCCGGATGCGTTTGTCTGTAATGACTCCTCCAGCTGTGCTGAAGGTCCGCTCAGATATGACGCTGGCTGCTGGGAAGGACAACACCTCTATGGAGTGGCGAGCTAGCTCGGGCTATTCATCCAATTTGGATACCCAGAAGTCGATTGGGTCCGGAACATATCCGAAAAAAATCGGTGTTGAGACGCAGATAGTCGTGCACCATGATCTTAGGCCGGTCTCTCTGTGTCGTATGTGTGCCCTGCATTACATGCGTTGGTGAGGTGGTAAATTAAGATTGCCAGAGGTCCCCCATTATGCTTCTGCCACAATGCCTGCTGCTGCTGCCGCAGCTGCTTGGCACTCTACTGCTGTCACGTTGCTGACGTTGTTCCACCATGACATTTGAAGAACGTGAAGCAGACGCAACAGATGTCTCCAGTTGATCAATCATCACAGTCTCCAATTCCTGCATTTTACTCACTATTTGGGTGGGTGGAAGGAAAGTGCTGAGTTTTGCTTTGTACCGGGGATCGAGGGGGTGGCAACAGTAATTTTTTTTCATTTATGGCCTTAATGCGAGGATCATGTTGGAGGAAATGGAGCATCCAAGCACTCATGTGAAATGGAGTCTTATTTCCCAACCCCTCGGGGTCGACCGGCATGATCTTCCTCACTTCCCCCAGCCTCAATTTTCGTGCCAACTTCTTTCCAAGGCAGGGACATCGGTAATTGGGTGTCCAGGAATACCTATCCTCCTCCGGTTTTCCCCCGGCACAGTTCACACAACCCTGATTGCCTTAGATGTTTGCACCCGAGAGCTGAGGGGCCCCCTTGCACTCCCCCTGGCCCCCGAACCACTGCCAAATATGACCGAAAAAAAATTTGTGAAACTGTCGGGCCTTGTGGTTCGACAAAGAGAATGCTCCGGTGCATCTGTGCCGTTCCTTCCCTTTTCGCGGGTGTGGACCTTTGTTTCAGAGTGTCCAACGATTTTCCCCGAACTAAGATACCACAATGCTCATGCTGAAAAGGCATCGTCCGCATGCCTTTTTGGTGGTTCTTAAAAACTGGTAAGGATGGTGCAGAGTTTTTTTCCCACCTCCCTCTACCCCGGGGTGGTCAACACCCCGGGCCCCGAATGCTGCTTGTCAGGCCATGTGTACTTCGTACTGCTTTTAATGGCATTGCGCTGCTCCCCCACAATCGGGGAGCAGTGGAGGGAGGAATTCCACCCTTGTTGCCCTCAACAATGAGACGGTTACGGGAGGCCGAGCTGCGTGCAAGCAGCCAGGCAGGACGAAACAGGGGGGGAAAGGGCGGAAATGTGAGCTCAACCTCGAGCCTTCCCCAGCGGCGTCCGGCCCGGGTAGCGCTTTGAAATTTTTGGACGACGAGGTTCATGAAGTGCCAGGAAGGGGGTGTGCTCCAGCATCCCGTTTTTAACGGGGTGGCCATATTTTCGACCGTTATCCACACCACCTTGCCGGGCCAAAAAGGCTCTTTCCCCATCAGTGCTCTTCTCTTTTGCGAGAGCCGTCCAAACCTGACCTGTTGGGGACGGTCCCCAAGACAGATTAATTTCAACACGGCCTGGTTTCTCGGGGCCGTGATGGCACCAAAGGACCTTGGGGGAAAGAACCCTGCACCATCCCGCGGTTTTGAAGACCGTGCGGCGAGCCTGAGAGCCACCGTCACCCCAGAGACTTTCCACCCAGCTCCCCCAGTGAGCTGCCCAAGGATATAGTGGCCTTGGCCGTGCTTACTAGTCCATGTTCGGTGGGCAGATGGACTTTTCCCGGCCCCAGATGCAAAAGCCGAAATTTTTGATTAAGGGGCTGGGCCCGGCAGGGGCGGCTTTTTCTGGCAAAGAAATGCCTGCTCGGCATCTGGTATTGGGGGAAGGCAAAGGGGGCCCTGACGTGGGGGAACTCACTGTGTCCACAGACGGGAAGGCAACTTTCAATTCCCCAAAAACCCGGCAATACCGACATTTAGGCTTTTGGCTTTGGGTGGCTTGGGGTTAAAGGTTTCTTCGCTCCCAAAACCCGGAAGACAGAAGGCTGGCTGCTAGATGGCCACTTTTCGGGGATGCGGCAAATTGTGGAAGGGAAGGGGGTAGGGTGGGTCCTGGGGGTCTGGGGGTAATTTTGGGCGATGGTGGGGGCAACGAGGGAAACTTGTCATGGGCTCTGGGAGACATGGGCGCGAGGGAAAGCTTTTTTCATGGCGGGGAGGGGAGGGAGAGACAGAAGGGGGGGTGAAGTGGTTGGAAGCCGGGGCAGTGTGGCCCTTTTTTTTCCCAAATGTTCCCTCCATTCAACCCGCATTTGCTGCATGTGATGGGGGTTTGATGGGGTTAAAACCAAGATTTTCCCTTACTGATGCGTTTACGGGAAAGGCGCATATAATCGCTGGGTAATCAAGGCTTGCTAGAAAAAGGGCCCCGGTTTAGAGGTCCTGGACCTTTTTTGATTGGGGATAAGCGGAAAGGGAGGGTTTTTGCTGATCGTGGCTGGCGGGAAAAATCTCAGCGGACTTGTTTTCACCGCCTCTCCCCCTTTTGAGGCGGGGCCCTACTGACCTACCCCATTTTCTTCCTCCACTTTTCCCGTGATGAAGGGGCTCGCCAGCTAATTCTGTGAAAAAACCACGTTGGATCCGCAATGTCGTTATCTATCATCTCATCAACACAGGTGAGTTCCCGTCCTCAATCGCAACCAGGAACTGCGGGCTACAAGCAAAAGGCACTCTCATTTTCCGACCCCCGAGATTTTTTTTGATTGACCCGGGTTCCCTTTTCCTCCTCTGTTGGCATCAGCGAAAAACCTGTGGAAAAGCGGTCGGGGAAGAAGAAGACAAAATCAACAGTGTTTTCCTTCAATCCCAGGTTTACAAACTCCCCCCTAGGACTGGAATTGATATTTTTCAACAAAATATCATACAAATGCCTTTGCGCCAAACTGAGATTCACAAGCGCAAAAAAACTATTTTAAAGTTCCGGATGAAAATTGCGTTTTTGCAGCAATGACAAACAGAACAGTTACTAGAAAATTTTTCAAAAATTGTCGTAAACGTGGCTTTTGAAAAAAACGGGTCCCCCACCACGGCAATAAGCTATTTAAAAGTTTTAGGAAACAAAAAGGTGTTTTTGCACCAATGAAAACATCAACAGTATACAAAATTTCTGTATTCAAATTTTTTGTACAAAATGAAATCTTTGAAAACAAAATGGGGCCCCACCCAAGTGAAATACACTATTTAAAAAAATTTTTACCGGGTTTAATTTAAAAGGGGGGTTTTTGCACCAATGGGAAATACACCCGGGAGGGTTTTACAAAAAAATTTTGTATCCTAAAAAAAAGTACAAGGCGGTCCTTGAACCCAAAAAAGGGCTGCACAAAAGGGGAAAAAAGCTATTTTAAAAATTATACGGGATAAGAAAAGGTGGGGGTTTTGCACCCAAAGAAATACAACAGCAAATTTTCTAGAAAATGGCTGTTTTCCTAATATAATTTCAAGGGGGCTCTTTGAACAAAAAACTGGGGCTGCACAAAATAAAAAGGGACAATTTCATCTAGGGGCGAGGTGTGCTGGGGCAAAAACTGGAAAAAAAAATTTCCCTTTCAAATTTCCCGGTTTCCAAAAATGTTTTGGGCAAAGCAACCCAAAATAAAACTCTCCCCTTTCAAAAGGGGGGCCGGGCCCGGATAAAGGTTTTAAAAAGCGCTAGAAAGCTTCCTTTTAAAAGTCCTGTTTCCCCAATAACTAAGGGAAATGAAATTTTCTAATCTAAAACCCATATTTTAATGTTCACAGCTAAAAAACCTAGTTGTCTGTTATGAATAAAGAGAAAAAACTGTGTCTCTGAGCTGAGCTGTTAATTTAGAGAGAAACCCAGCACAAGTTTCCTTTCTCTAGTGAAAAGACATTTAAAAAACTGTTATGAACCGGAAACGCTTTTCTATGGGAAAAAAGAGGTCATGTGTTTTTTTTCCCGCAAATGACAACCATACACTCACAGTCATGACGTTTGCCACCCAGCTCACCCTGCTCATTTCCTAAGCGATTTGCTGGCCGCCAAAAAGCAGAAAGCGCCGGAAAAAAGGCGCCAATTTGTAAAAAGGTTTTTCTGCAGATTCTCTCCTAAATCCTGATGATCGGAAATTTCCCATAAAACCCAAAAACGTGCCGAATTTAACTTTGGCGATTATAAACGCTCAAAAACCCATCGAGACCCATTGGTTTTAAAATTTTTTTACCCCTGGGCTGATTTTCCTACAACCCTTAGATTCGGGTCTGCCGGGGCTGCTCCTTTCTTCATTGTCTACGGGCGACATCCCCGCCCACACCTCCCCCTTTCTGTACCCTCTGAGGTCCCTGCCACGTAGGCGGGCAGGCAGGCACTAAGGGAGGTACGTGGGCGGAAGGGCAGACACGTAGGCAGGCAGGCATGCACCAACGGAGGTAGGTAGGCAGACAGGCACCATGGGAGGTATGTAGGCGGATGGGCAGGCACCAAGGGAGGTATAGAGCACTGGGCACCAAGAGAGGTAGGTAGGCAGCGGGCACCAAGGGAGGTACGTAGGCAGCGGGCACCAAGGGAGGTACATAGTCTGCGGGCACCAAGGGAGGTAACAATAGGCGGAATGGCATGCACCAACGTAGTACGTAGCAGACAGGCACCAAGTGAGGGTATGAATGTGGTGACGGGACAGGAACCAAGGGAGGTATGTAGGCGGACGGACAGGCACCCGCTTCCTGCGGCACAGCACTGCCTCAGCGGCCCGTCGCGGCGACTGCTTCCCTCCGCGGCAGCGTTGGAGCAGTGCCAGAAGGTGCGTTCAGGCGGCCCACACGTGTCCCGACTCCGCGGCCCGATGGGCATCTGCCCGGTCGAGCAGGTTCTCAGTCCGGGCCTGGTGGTTAATATGATCATTGATTATAAATTAAGGTTTGTAAAACCCAGAGAACAAGAAACATCCCACCCTAGTAAAGGACACAGACAGCTAAATGTGATTTGCTTCACTTTATTACACTACTGATATACAGCAAATACAGAACAGAACAACATTAACATTTTAACAGATGATCAAGCTTGTTCATAGCACTATTGTAAGGTATTATTTATAAGTAGATCCCAATATATTTATAACCTAAAGCATAGAATACATATATCTGAAAGTAACCCAGATTCTTGCAGGTGCTTATTTTGAATCTGTTTCTCTAAATACAGAATAGATCACACTTATATATTGAAGACTGAGCAGTTAGATTTTTATACTTATGCGCTCTCTGCTTTCGATCATTTCTACTTATTAAATGAACTCATTAACCATAAACTGATATCAAAGCTAAGTCCCATGAGGATTAGCGGTAATGGTTGGTGGTTTTACTATTTGTTTTGTTCTTATTTTTTTTTTTTACATTATAGAGGTCAAGGTTTTCGTTTTTTAATTATATGATCTTTTCTTCGATCCCGGTTTCGGATTTTAGGTTTACCAGGGTCGGTTTTTTAGTCCTTATTTCTTTTTTTTGAGTTGCGGTGTTTTTTTTTTTGTGGTGCGGGCCCGGGTATTTTAGGTTGCGTTTTTTCGGTGGCGAGTTTTTTGGAAGTGGTGTTTGTTATTAAACTGGAAATAACCAACCTAGTGTTGTTGCCCTACAGATAATCTAACACATAAAGAGAAATAAGGCTACCTGTCTCTCTTTAAGCTCTTTTCAGAATATAATAAATAAAAATAAATAAATAAATATATATAAATATATATGGTATATATAATACTTATCTGCACTGTATATATAACTATAGATGTATATACGTATATATATATTTAAAAAAATTTTTTTAAAAATCTCATAAATGTAATATACTAGATATATTCTTATATATATATGATATAAAGTATATATATTATATTTATTATATATATTTATATATGATTTATATTAATATATATATATATATATTGTGAGGGGGATCAGCAGCAGGTAGGTATTATGGGCTTCAGCAGACAGAGACAGTGACACAGGATTTAAAGGTTCAAGTCCAGGTGCCACTATATGGGGTTTATTTTGTGCCTCAGTCAAAAGACTAACAAAAACGCACCTTAACCTTGCAGGTCAAAACATATTGAACACTTCTCCTGCTCGGTCTGAGAGCACTCGGCTATCACAAGGTCCTCCTCTCTGGACTTCACATCTCAGTTCTGTAATGTTCCCTGCAGGGCTTCACTCGCATGCCAGGAGTTCCACAAGAGCACAACTCTGGCCTTACCGGCCCAGGACTTAGATAGGCCTGACACCAGCGGACTCACCTGGTGCACTACTGGGTAGTGGCGCACCCACCATTGCTCGTGGCCACTCCAGGAAAAGCCCAACCCGGATAAAGTAGACTGGAACCGCTTTATACTAACATGTCCAGTATAACACATGACACCTAAGAACTGTCGGCTTCCCTTCACCGAGCCCAGGCTCCTCTTCGTTGACAAGCATACTGGCGCCACTACAACTGCCTAGGCGCAAAAGAAAGTCATTCTCGGGAACTATACCTTCCCTCCACACACTCCACCTGTCACTGACCTCCCCACCCCCCCCCCCCCCCTCCTTCACTTGTGCCACGAGCACTGTTTAAGTCAAAAGCGTATCTCTACATCTGGAATGTAATCAGAGGAAGATGGATAGTCACAAGCCATCGAAAAAAAATAACAAAGAAGAACTGCTTTTTTTTGTAGCCAGTATAGTAGTGGTATTAACGGTCACCCAATGCCAACCTGTCGAATGACTGGTGGAAAGCAGCCAGATGCATTGAAAGCTGCGATTATAAAATCCGTGGTTTATTCACCAACTAGATTGATTTCTGAACCTCTTCCTGACTAACGTGCTAGTCTTTATGCGTTTCTAAAGAAATATGCACTCTTGTTTGACCTTCTGCATGATTTCGAGTCTGAACAGCTCTGCTGCTCTTTTTTATTATTTTGGAAAACGTTCTCTCAATTGGTCTGCAAATAAATTACACAACATTTTTTGCATTGAATTTCAGAGACGTTGTTACGTAGAGACCTATATAATAAATTACTATGTACCACTTTTCTCAAAAATGCAGAGAAAAAATCAGAGAAAACTGAAAATTTTGCAGATGATCTTTAATTTTTCGGAGCTGTTATATTATGTATGCTATATTCATACAATTTCTCTGAGATTTTTGTCTCTTCTAATGGTATGTATTTACCGCACTATTACCTGTATTTTGTATATTGTCTAATTAATATACGATTAGTTTAATACACATTTAAGCTAAAAACATACTATGGCATTACCCATAAGTCTAGTTCGTGAGATAAAGACAACAAGTTTTAACAGACGTTGGGAAGGCGCTGCTAGGTCTACGCGATATTCTTGGTGGCCTTTTCAGAATACGCTGACGTGTTGGGGATTTTGTGTGTGGACAAGAGGAGTAGAACTTTTAGTTGCCTTTGTATAACTATCGCTGCGTATTTTCCTCTCCTTCACAGACATTCATCTCATATTTATTAGATTTTCCTGATCTCAGTTACCAGCATGAGCCATATTCTAGTGCTTTGATGTCTGCCCATGCTTCACTCAGTACACAGAAAGAGAGATTCTAACTTCCCCATTCTCTTCTGTAAGCACATACGTCACCACAATTGAGCCCGGCAGCATGTGTAGGACACGATAGAGCTAAGTACTGTATCAGTGAGAGAGTATAACACTCTACTAAAAGCTTTAGCAGGGTTTTTTGTTTCTTTTTAATCTACCTTGTTTCTCAGAAGATTACTTCTCTCCACTCCACTCCATGACTTTAGAAGGGTTGTCTCACTACATCTCGATTCATCTTCACCTCAGTGACTTGTTATTCTTGATTTCATAATTTTGGAATTCAGGGCACCCACCCCCCCCCCACCCCCCCCCCCCCCCCCCCCCCCACCCCCCTGTGTGGCGTGCTGTTTATGGTTTCTACTAGCTTCCTCATTGCGTGCTCAGCGTGCATGAGCCTGCTGATAGTACACCAGGTCTGTAGCTGATATCGCGATCGTGCTGACAGCCTATCAGTAGAGGATCCAGCGAGTAGGCTACAGCTACAACCTGAGAAGCTGATGCAGCCCAAATAAGAGGGGTATCTAGGAAATAGGTAGGACATAAAAAGCAAACCCGTGTATAGGAGGCAACCCTCGTAATGGGCAGCATGTAAAATACTATCCCTATGATGAGCTGATAACCCGGTTTAATTTCTTGATGTGGATTGTAGGATAAAAATAAGCGCAGACGAATTGATCATGGCTCACGAAAAATAGCAGATGGACAGTGGCTCATTTATATCTGCAGAAATAGAAATATCTATATGTATTATATATATTACAAGGGTCTCTTTCACTTGTACTATACTATTTTTTGTAAGTGTTTCGCCGAAATGACCACTGCCATTTAAGCATTGCGTGGTGGTTTTTTTTTCTATTCAAATAATTGGTCTTGATGTAAATTACAGGCCATGCGCAGGTCCTCTAGAGTAAGTGACACACTTTTGGGCGAAATTCTTGTCTTTTGGCGCCATTTTTTTCAGCATTTGTGCACGAGCAATAGAATGCACCTGAAAGATCATGAACCCTGTTCTACTGTGCGTGTCATAGGTTCTTCTGCGACTTTCTGTAGCTACTAAAGGACATCTTCTGACTCAGGCATATATCACTTTATAGTGTCTCCGGTGTTTTCAGCAGTAATGCGCCTGGACGTTTCTGTACCTGAAAACCTCTCAAAATGCGTAGCTCGCGCGCGGCTCTACGCTGCTTGTAGTGTGCCCGCTCTCCAGAGCATGGCGCCCACTGATCTATCAGGCACCTTACCTAAAGTAAGGGGCACCCAATAATGTGCTTGATATGAAGATAGTGCGAAGCAATCTGGGGCTACATCCTTCTGTCACTCTTTGAGTCCTGCGCCTACTGCAATATGGGTTCATCATCGGTAAAACCTGTTTCTCCGCTAAAATAAGGACATAGTGCATTTTTTTATGCATTCAGAGTTTGGAGTGCTCTATGGTGATCGTTTGTGATGGATACAAACACTACTGTATATTTAATACATGTTGTTGTTTTGTTTCACAATGAAATGGGTGACATTATTGTTAATAGTAAAAAAATCCCTAAACATAAGTAATATGTAGCTCGTCTTTAAAGAGCAAAAATTAATATGAAGGACACGGTTCTTATTTTCGGGGGAAAAAGGGTATCAACTTATGATTCCACTTATAGGTTATATGAAAATGGGTTGTCCAAATCAGACATATCTTCAAGCAAATATACAAAAATTCGCTATGAATTTGTTCCAAGAAAATACTAAGTAAGATGAAGCCAAGTTTAAGGTTGTTTATTAAGCAAAGTAAAAATAAACTCTAAGCACGCAGATTTAACTGTGGAATTTCTGCTCATACCTACTTCTCCTTATGAGCCGCAATGAATATGACGGCTTATAATCAGCTAAGGTCAACTCACAGCCGTTCTCTTCTTTACCTTACCAGTAATCAACAACAAAGCCTTTCTTCCCTATGCTAGGAGCGTTCCTGGCTAAAACCCTCATTCATATTTAGAGCATGGAAGCTTGTTTTTCCCGTATTTGTTAAATATGATTTACCTAGAGACCCATTTAATTAGAGGTGTACCTCTCCAGGTTTCAGTTACCGTGAGAAACTTGCTTACATATCACCCTGTATTCATCTTTACATTTTGCTGTTAGTATCCAGAAGCCGACTCATGGAGGACACAGATCTGCTAGAGTACAGACCACGGTTCCATTTCCATGTTATTTTCTTTCTCAGGTAATTTCATAACATGTTGAAACTCGCTGATCCTGCGGACATTTTCTTCTTTTGTCCTGTAAACCTGGTCACTGGAAGAGAAACAGGATAAAAAATGAGGGGAAAGTGATGGTTCACACATCTCTTGTAGGGGTGGCAAAAGCTCATAGCTGGATATACTATACTATGGCAGTTTCTAGCGCCTGTTTCCTTTCTCAAACATCATGTACATTATCATACAAGACCTGATGGATTAGATTTGGAATTATAGAATGGATAACACATAGCTTCTTTTTTCTATTGACTTTAAAAATCGATCTTCTTACGTAATGTTATAAATAAATTAGTTATGGAAAAATAAAAGGGTAGGCAATATATAACCCTGCCAACAAACATTTCCTCTAGGATCTTTTGGTCAGTAAGCAACAAGTAAAAGCGGAGGTTTCCTCAACTATCAAATTTGAATAATCTATACTTTTCCCTTGATTCCTCCTCTATTGTCTGCTTGCAGCGCGTTGTTGCATGCGTCCACAAGTAATTGCACCATGTCTGTGTGCTCGCCATCTTCGCTTCATCATCCACCATTGATACATATAGCTCTTTGACTTCAGGACTATGGTGTGTTTGAAAAACTCACAGGCTGCAGACTCTAGTGCGATGGATTTCAGGGAGCTATCGCTGAGGTTCAATTCAAGATATCTCCTTTATTGTGGCATGGAAGGATTATGTAAGTATAATACAAGATAATTATGCTCTTGCCACACTTCTATTAAGAATATGTAAACATAGGTTTCCCAGTGTCCAACAATAAAAGAAACAGCATAAATGATTCTGTTCTATGTGAGTTAGATTTACTGGACCTCATGTAACTTCGTGGTCTCAGATTCTTTAGTTGTGGGTTATAGGTATTGGCATGGGTTCTGGAAGAACTTAACACTTGCTGCACCATCACAATAAGTGGATGAAGACATTAGGAAGTATTAAAAGGCTGAGGTTTGGAACCTTTCGAGTAGCTTGTGGACAGCCTTTGAGATGTAGCATTGGAATAGCTATTGTACACAAGCCTGTCCTCTCGCTGAGGAGTAAGAAGAGAAGTTGAGAGCTGATGCTAGTGCTGGTTAGATCCTGGACGGCCAGAAGAGACAGGCAGTGGCTGGATATCACTGCATTCTTGAGTCAGGGGTGATGGTGGAATCAACTGTGGTTACAGGGTGCAGAGTTAATAAAGCTATCTATATATTTTTCCAGCCTTCAATTGGCACATATTTAGGCCTATATTTGTTTATTTATTGATGGAGGAGAGGGATTAACCTTAAGTTAAGAGGGTGACAGAATGGTCATTGTTAGACGCTTTTATCAATGGTTGGGATTTGTGGAAGTTCTTCCCCTCATGGGGCAGGTTGTCTACGTTGTCATGTCTGGAGCTAGAAGGGAGGGAGGACCAAAAACTTTGGCTATCAGCTGCATCCACTCTACTAACTCCCATGTAACTACAGGTTGACTTTGCCCCATAAAGAGGTTCATGTAGAAGACAATCCTTGTCTCACGGCCAGTAAGACTTCGAGGAATCGAATGAAGGTGTACTGAAAGCGACAGAACAATCTGAACACATTTGGGTAGAAAAGTAGTTCCATGAGAAATGCTGTACTGCAAAAGTATCGGAGATTTGACTGTAGGTTATCATTTTGAGCGAAGTGCTTGTTAAGCCTAGCAACGTAGTTGGCAGAAGAATGTGAATATAAGGCAGTGCAGCACTGTGGAGTGCCTGTGGAATCAGCATGGTTAGTTTATAACATCAGCTAAGGAGGGCGGGACCAGTACTATGACTGTCACAGGGCTGATACATTAGTCTACTGCTGCTTTCCAGATTGGACAGAGGATGGTTTGGAGAGAATTAGACTGATTAGCAATGACTTATAACAGACAAGAAATGAATGAATCAGAACAACAAGTTTTGCCCATTCTGTGTAATGCAGAACAGGATAGATTGTCCAGAGCAAGTGCCTTCAGTACGTTCTAAAAGTGAAATATACATGTGAAGAAATAGCATGTGAGCGACCATACATACCAGTAACCTGAGGTACAACTGTCCTCCTGTTGTGCGTATAGGTTATATATCTAGATGTAAAATAATATACCAAATGTGGAATAAAGAAAAACAGACAGCACACTTGTACATAGAGGTCAATCAGCACAAAACAAACTAAAACAACTACTTTTAATTCATTAACAAATCTAAAACTAAGCTTTATCAACTAGCGTGTGTACTCCTCATTCAGATTTAGTTATACAAGCTATTAGCCTTATATTCAAGTAAATGACAAACTGTATTTATTTTTGAAAATCTTCAATTCGACTTACCTCCCTACCTGATGACCCTTAGTGGGAGAAACATATTTGTACTATTGTACATCTAATTTCGATATTGCGGATGAAGTTTATCTGGCTGTCTAGAGCTCCAGACGTTTGTGCATGACCAGTGGTTGTTTGGTGTGAACCCATACGATTTGCATTTGTGAAGAAGAGTGAGGGAATTCAGGGAAAGTTTCCAGGGCATGTGTCCTCTTTCTGGATGATCCATCTTTATGCGCTTTGATGGGGTAGACAAGGAGTGTAGTCGTTAAGTTAGCGTATCTGTTGAGGACCCTTAAATGATCCCTCTTCATTACACACTAACCTCCGATGAAACCATATACCGTTCCACCAATAACTGGATAAATTTTTTAGATGTGTAATTTATAATTTGCCTTGGTTTTATTTGTTGACTGATTTAAAGGGAATGTAGTCATCAAAAATGACTTATTGCTTTAATCTCTCACCATGTTTTATTTTAAACCACTCTTTATAGGAATTTTGGTTGTATGTTTTTTTTTTTACTCTTTTCCATATCACTTTGTCAATATTTTTTCAGAATAATTCTTAAGTGCCTGCAGTTTATTCCACTTTGTGGCCACTAAGCCCTAAAATCGCTTTTTTACTGTGACAGCTTCCTGTTCTGTTTAAAGAGTTTTCCAGCAGGGTCGCCTCCATATCAGTGAAAAGCAGGGGTCAAACTGAAAGAGCGAGCTCAACCATTGTGTACAGATAATCACAAATGCCACCGAGTCACCAGAGAGATGTCACAGCTCTCCTTCTCCTACCTCGCACAGTGATAATAAAACTCCGTCCTTACTACAAGTCTCTCATGGACAGAATCATACTCTGGTTCTTCCTAGATTCTATGTGCATGCTCAGCTGCCGCGTAATGCTTTCGCTATGACGACCGCTGTAAATGCGCTCCAGTGCAAGCAAGAATGTCATCCCACATCCATATATTGGAGGGCGAATTCGAGAAAATCTACCAATAGGAAATTAAAAACGATCCTCTGCAGAGGACTATCGAATAGGATAGGGGCCTGGATTTATATAAGTAAAAAAAAAATTGGTGACAGATTCCCTTTTTAACACGCTTATGATTTCACTTGTTTTTTCAGTGATCTAGTATCTTTCTAGGGCTATGTTTATACAAAACTTCATCTGCCACTTCACCCCTCCTGGAATACCAGGACCAGGGTTACTATGGCACTTCTCCTGACTTGACTATACGTTTGCCTGCCGGTGTCTTAACTTACATACATCCAACAACACTATCAGGCAATGACAAAAGTTCCGGCATATTAATATCATCAAACGTTCCTTTATTCCTCTATTGCATGTAGCACAAACACATGATGAAATGTCTGTGTCTAAGCATCAGCTGACGCATTACGGTTCGCTCTCCCGAAACCCTTGCGAGTCATGGCTCAGCAGCTGTAAACAGTGTTCGAGGCGGATTATATCTGTAACGCGGTCAGCTGGGCACAAATTAGGGCCCACATGAATAAAACACGTGGTTTATGGTCCGTAAAGCTACACTTTTTTGCCATAGTAAACCCATATATGGCATAAAAATCAGAGAAGTTTGAGTGTGTTTTAGTAGCCTAAACAGTTTTCTTACAATGTCGCCCTCTAGAGCGTCGATGTATGATGTATGGTGTCGTTCAAAAGTGCTATTGCTCAGGTCTCTTTTTCTCGTCGTATTTATGCACCTGATGTGCTCGAAGAAAGTGGTTTTTGTAGCGTTCACTATCATGGTGCTGTAATGTTTGATGTGCTACTCGCTGCTGTGTCTAGGTGCTATTACAGAACTTTAGGCTTCATAAGTAATAAAAACAACTACTATGCAATTAGCTCATATAATTCCACTAAGTTTTGGTAACCCAATTAAAATGTCACAGTTCTTACACAGCTCTGCTACGTATGAAAAAAAAGCAAAAAGTCATAGTTGGCAATTACGCAAGCTCGAGGCCGAACTGGCATAAATATTGTTTACATCAGCTAAAAATCTACTATATCATTTTAAAAACGCTTTGAAGCATACATAAATCAGATAAATTGGGTGCATCGCCATAATCAATATAAATACCCACAGAGTAAAACTAACTTCGTCACGGGAAAATGTCGGATTTTTCGTTTTTTTTTTTTTTAAAAAAAAAAACTTGATGTGTTTTTTTTTTGTTTTTTATTTTCTTTTTCTTCTTTTTATAAAAACCAGTGAGGCCCTGTTAAAAATTAAAATAAAAAACACTACTAGGATTTCAGTTTTTTTTTTCACCGTCTTCTAATAAATGTATTTAAAAGCAATCAAAAATTGATATAAAAGCCATAATTATACCAGTAAAAACATCAGCTCATCCTACAAAAAACAATGCTCTGTCCACAGAAAAATAAAAAAGTTATGGCTCTAATTCCCTATGGTGGTTCTAGATAAACATGTTTTCATTTTTGAATATTCAAAGTGTTTTAAATTGCTGTAACGAAAGCAGCAAGTATATCATAAAAGAATAAAGGAAATTAGGCTATCGTCTGCTAATCGTTCTCTCGGCCTGCTGACGTATAAAGCCGCTCAAGACATTTTATATCGGCACCAAGTGACCAGTGTAAAAAATAAAAAACACTAACAGGATTGCTGTATTGTGTTCAAAATGCCTCACAAAACCGTGATAAAAAGTGATCAAAGCGTTATATGAACCCCATAACTCTGGTATTATCTCAATAATAAAACTTCTCAACCTCATCCCGCAACAAAAAATAGCCTTAGCCTTCTCTTATACAAAAAAATAAAATGTTATGGCTGTCCGACTATGATGACTTAAAAACGCAATTTTTATAAACATATTTCTGTTCTGTAACAGTAATAAGTCATAAAAAACTATATAAAATTTATTATTATTTGTATATTGGTATCTGAAGCCTCTAAAATCAATGCTGCAGAACTCCATTTAGTGTCTCCCCTACCTCCCGTTTTTCATGACCTAATGCTAAGAAACCTATGGAAAATCTGTGCACCCAAAATGTTCAATTCACGCACAGATGAGATCCATGAGGAGTGTTGAATTCAAGATGGGGTGACTTCTGGAACATTCCAAAAGACAAATAGCACTCCCTCCCTTGTACACCCTGCTTGCGCCCCACCTCAACACAGGCAAATTACACCCTTCACATATAGGTAACTTGAACATCGCAACTGTTGGGATAAGAAAATTGCATACTCGAAAACTTGGGGTGCTTTTTTTTCCTAAGATTCCTTCTAAAAAATGAAACTTTTTTGCCTAAATTTGCAGAATGTTGGGAAAAAAATATTTTTTCTTTTTCACAGCCTAAAATTAAAAGACAATATATGTGAAATACTTGTGGGGTCAATATACTCACTACACCTTGATATTATTCTCCTAAATGGTTGCTGCAGTTTCCAATATGGGGTCTTTTTACAGGTGTTTATTAGTTTAGAATCTTTGGGTGTCCGCAAACCTAAAACGAGGCGTCCTGCAGGGAGGAAAATCGCATATTGAAATGAATCATCCCTCAGGATGTCACGGACGCCCTGCGTCCACTGTCCCGGGTCGCCAGGACTCGCGCCACGTGCCCCTCTGCTCACCGAAGCGGAGCCCGCTGTCCCGCACATACGGGTTCCGGGGGTACCACCGCAGCGCCGTCCCCGTCACGCCGCCATGCCAGGTACCGGCCACGCTCCTGCTCTAAGCTGCTTCCGGGTCCGTGCGCGTAGCTCTAGCCTATAGGGGGCGCGGCAGTGCTCTCGCGCCTGGCAATGTTTGATAATTTAAAAAGGCGGCGTGCGCCGGTTAATTGGGTCATTGCCGGGCAACTGCTATATCGTAGTTTTTCGGTCACTTCCTGCGGCCCTCGCCAGATCATTGGTGTTCATACCATGGGCGAAAGTGTTCCTGAGCGCCTTCCCAGTCTTGCTAATTCTGTGTACCGTCCCACTCTGCTACGCTCTACCGTCTACCGAACCTTGCCGCCTGCCCCCGACCCACCGGCTTCGTTACAGTCCACTCGAAGACAGGAGCCTCCACTGTCCTGACACTTCTGTCTGTCCTCGAACTACGAGCCTGCGCCTGCCGTTCCCTGTATCCTCGCTCACCCTTGGCCCGCCACCGCAGGCAAGAGACCCCGGCAAGTGGTATGTGCCATGGTAGACACTCCGAGCGCAGCTCAAGACCCATTCCCCGCTTCTGTCGGCGGTGTCATGGTGCTAAACGGGTCTCCACTTAGTTTCCACTCTGGCGTAGGGGCTACGCCATTGCCTGCGGTGCCGTCCCGCCAGTGATCGCCACCTCCTCGAATCGTGTTACAGTAGCACCGGCCATGGATCCCCGCCAAGGTACCCTTGCCAAGTGTCTTGCCAGCGATCACACCTATACGTCGTGGTCAAGCATCTCACAACAGGACGTGCGCCTGCAAGCGCAGCAGCTCTCGAGCAATCCTCTCCTCCTTGTGGTGAAGCAGCTCCCGTCTCACCCGTCCAGCTGCAGCCACCGCCATCTCGCCAGTGTTCCGCTGCCTCAGCGGTTCTCCAGTGCATCCCCAGGGGTGACCCAGAGCCTCTCCGGGCTGTCAATTCCCCGCACCTAGGATCTGTGGGAGAGCTCCCATTCTCCTCTAGGTGCAAACCCTCCTCTCCTGCCTACACGCCTGTTGATTGCCTGTGAGGTCGCTGTCAGAGTTCTGGCTATCAACATTCCAGGTTCCGGGGTTCTGGGGCACTCGGGCTCAGCCGGGAACTTCTCTCCACCTCGCCTCTAGTGTTGAGGCGGGTATTAGGCTTCCAGTGGTACGTCTGTGAGAAACACCGCCTTGCTTGGATCATCTCATCAGTCAGCGGGGAGCTGCTTAGCGACAACCATCCAATTCGTCAACCCAAGCAATGGGTCCGTCTCCTTGTGGGAGCACATGCATAAGAGAGGGAGAACGCTTCTATGTGTTGCCCTCGCTCCTGTCGGCGATCCTCCTCGGACTTCCATGGCTAGGGCTCCACTCTCCCGAATCCCGCGGACTGGTCTACTGGGAGAGGTGGATTAGTTGGGGTCCTCCAACTGTGGGGGGGGCGCTTGTGTGGTGGCACCTCGCCCGGTGCTTCCCCTCGTATCGCTTTAACCCTTCAGGAGCCGCTGCCCGGGCTGCCGCCCGAATATCTGGATGTCCAAATGCCGTGTGTTCTCCGAAGAAAGAGACAAGCGACGAGTCTTCCGCCGCATCGTTCCATACGATTGCACCCGATCGAACTTTTATTGCCGGGTATCAAAGTCTCCAGATGGCCGAGTCTACCTCCATGTTTGTTCCTGCAGACCCACAGCATGTCGGGCCAGTATCATCTCTAAGGGAATCTCAAGAAGCGGGTTCATATCCGGAAGTCTATGTCCCTCGCTGGCGCGGGGTTCTTTTTCGTTGAAGACAGAAGGACCCACGCGTAACTTACCGGCCCTGCATTTGACTTACCGGGGTCTAGAACAAGATCACGAGTAAAGAACAAACGTTACCCATTGCCGCCGGAGACGGAACTATTTTGCATGCCTGCAAGGCGCCATGATTTTCTTCCAAGTTGGCGCGATTGAGAGGGGCCTGCAACTTGGTCCGATTCCGCAAGGGCTGAATGAATGGATGACGGCCTTCAACACCAGGGCCAATGGCACTACGCTGTACCTGATGATGCCCCTTCTCGGACTCTGTACATGCGCAGCGTCCTTTAGGGAGCTCGTGAATGGTACGTTCTTCCAAGGACCTCCTCCTCTCCTGTCGTGGAGTAGTCTACCTCGTATGTATTTACTGGTTCGTTCTCCCTCCTCGACCTCGGACCAACCGCAAGCACGCGTCCGTCAAGTACTATGACGTCTCTGAGTGATCCACCTATATTGCAAGCTGGAATTGTCTTCCATCAGACTAGCCTCCGTTTCTGGGGTATGTCATCTCCTGACCAAGCCCTACGGATGGACCCTGCTAAACTGTCTGCCGTTATTGCAATGGCCACGCCCCGTAGGGCTGCGGGATATCCAGCGATTCTTGGCTTCTGGCAATTACTATCGCCAATTAATCCCCACATTCTCTAAGCTGGTGGCCCCGATAGTGGCTCTCACCAAGAAACAAGCTCCAATCACGCAGTTGGCCCTTAGTCCCGAGGCCGAAGGGACGTTTTGGAAGCTCAAAATCCGCTTTCGCTACGGCACTTCTCTATCTTGCACATCCAGACACCGCGAAACCCTTCACTCTGGAGTGAATGCTTCGTCTGTCGGGAGGGGCTGGAGCAGTCTTACACAAAAAAAGGGCCTAGCACGGGTAAGATTGTGTCGTCGCGGGCTTCTTCTTCCAAGATGTTTCCGCTCAGCCGATGAGGAAATTACACGATTGGCGACGGGAGTATGGCCATCAATTGGCCCGAGCGAAGGAGTGCTATCTGTGGAAGGGTGCCCGTTTTCCCATTCGTATCGACTGGACCACAAGATAACCCCAATATCTGGCAGACTGCTCAGCGACTTAACCCACAGCCAGGCCAGGTGGTCGACTCTTCTTCTCCCGGGTTCGAACTTTCAGGATCCATTTCAGGACAGTGAGAAGAATGTGAGAGCTGATGACTCCTCTCCCGTGCTTCCGTAGTGGTAGGGTGAAGAGGACCTCTCCTGAATACACATCATCCCCCAAGAAAGTGTCTTCCATCTCAGGCTGCTCCAGTGGACCTCGGAAGGTCCTCCTGGACACAGGACTTATGTGCGTACTGCTCTCCGCAGTACGAATATCTTGATCTGGGGGGAACATTGCTCAGATTGGTGGCTGGCCATCCCGGCGCCTCCGAAGATCCTTCCACAGCGATATCCGGTTTCTATTGGTGGCCCAGAGTGGGAAGGATTATCTAAGGACTTTGTTGCTGGTCTTGACGACTCCTGATGCCGGACAAGACGGCCACGTCACAAGGCCGAGGCCTACTTCAGCCATTCCCGTTCCCACTCAAACCCTGGCCGGACCAAAACATTTGATTGGGACTTTATAAACGACCTACTCTGTAGTCTGGCACAAACACCATTATCTGGGTTGATTTCTGATCGCTTTCCATAATGGCACACTTCTGTCCCCGTTGCCAGGGTTGCCATCCGCTCCCGGCTGCTGAGTTATTCTTCATCAATGTGTTCCGGCTCCATGGACTCCTCCTCAGCAACATTGGTCTCAGACCGGGGGATAGTTCAATTTGTCTCCAGGTTTGGCGAGCTCTGTGCAACCAACTTCAAGTCACACAAGTGCTAGCTCGACATTCTTTCCGGGCTACCATCCACAGCGAACAACGGCCAGGGTGGAGATAGGGTGCTCAAACCAAGTACTGGGTTGCTCCCTTGTCATTTCACGCTTACTCGGCAAGCCCAAGTGATGGGCAATTTACTGCTCGTGGGCGGTGTTCTTCCTATAACTACCTTGAGTCCGAGTACTGCGGTGGCCTCACCTCCTTCTACCTTCGTGTATGGCTTGCATCCCCGCCCCTCTCTCCCTCTGGCAATCCTCCTCGATAAGGTTACCGCGGCAAGGCGGCTCGACACACATGGTTCAAGATACTCATGACTGAATCGGCCACGTTCTGGTCACAGAACACCCAGTCACAGTCGCAGCGCTCAGCGCGTCTCGCACAGCGCATGTCAGTCTCAAGCGGACAAGATGAGAAGAATCACTCCTCTGGTTGTTCTCCCCAGGTGAAAAGGTTTTGTGGCTCCCGTCTAGATATATGTAACCCACACCCACACCCACACCCCCCAAAATCCCACCACTAACAAAACACCACACACAACCACCACCTTCACCCCGCTTTAACAGATGCCGTCCTCACAAACTGGGAACCCGTTTTCCTTGGACCTTTGAAGGTCATCTGCCGCATCAATCCGGTAGCATACAAACTCCGGCTCCTCCCACGATGAGAATTTCCAACGCGTTTCATGTCTCCTTTATTGAAACATCTGGTCCTTAACCATTTTTTCCCAAGAAAGCCGCTCCTCCTCCGTCTGTGGCTGACGCACCCAATGTCTTCGATGTCCAAGGAGATTTCTGGGCATGAGAGAACTAGGGGAAGAAAAGCGATATTCTGGTGGACTTGGAAGTGGGTTCGGCCCTGAAGAGAGGGTCCTGGAGCCGGAGGTAGAAACAGATCCTGATATCCGCGTTAGTACGTTCATCCAGTGAGTGTGTCCAGTTCCTGTAAGGATGGGAGTCCCAAGTGGCGCGGTGGGTGGTGCTGTCACGGTATGTCCAGCTGCGACTCTCTGTCCAGGTCGAGTGTGCTCGCCGTATGCCCGTTTGCCACCGAGCGGACACCCCTAGTCCCGCCACGTACGGTGTTCGGGGTCCGCTCGCTCCCCGTCCACGCCGGGCATGCACTTACCCGGCCACGCTCCTGCTCGTGGCTATGTCTTCCGGGGTCCCGAGCGAACGTAGCTCCGCCCTAGGGACGGGCGCGCGCCCGGCCAATTTGAATTTTAAAGGGGCAGTGCGCCGGTTAAATTGGTCATTGCCGGGGCACTGCTCCTATTTTTAGTCCGGTCCTACTCCTGCACTCGGCCTCTAGGCCGGATCCTTGAGTGTTCATACACATGGTGGAAAGTGTTCCTGAGCGCTATACAGTATTGCAATTCCTGAGTACCGACCCTATTGCTACGCGCTCTAACCGTTAGAACCCTTGCCGCCTGCCCCGGCCCACCCTGCTTGTCTAATCGTCCCACGATCAGAGCCGCCTGTCCAGTCCTTCTGTCTGTTCCTCGACTTCGAGCCTGCCTGCCTCGTTTCCTGTACCTCGCACCCGTTGGCGCCACCAGCAGGCAAACGCCCCGCCAGTGGTAGTGTATCCTGGTGGTCACCCGCAGCAGCAAGACCATCCCGTTCTTTGCGGCGGGCTCTGGTGATAAACCGGGAGGGTCCACTTAGTTTCCACTCCCTCGGTAGGTGGCCTTACGCCAAGCGCCTGCGGAGCGGTCAGTGGATCCACCATCCAGAATCGAGTACCACCAGAAGTCTGTTAGGTGCTCCTGTATAACATCTGTAGGCTTATGGTGATTCATAACAAAAACGCAACGGGGGCCACATATGGGATGGTTTTTCTAAAATAACAGCAGATTTTGGTAAGGAAGGAATTGAATGCTTGGGTCTCGTTTCCCTTTGTCACAGTACCGTGTTTCAGTGGGAAAATGGAAAAAAATGAAAATCTGCTAAATAAAAAATTGAAAATTATACACTCCACTTTGCATGAATTCTATTGCTGTCGAAACACCTAATGGCAGTTAGCTCACTTTGTCTAAAACAATGGATCTTAAATGAAATTAAGGGGTTAGCTTTTTAGATGGAGTCATTTAAGGCATTATCTATAATATAGGCCCTACTATCAAAAGCTCCACATCAGAACCGGACTGGTCCCTAAAATAAATTCTATGGTGCAAATTTTTTGAAAATGTCGAAAAACGCGACTACTAAAGCGGTTAAGCCTAATGTGTAAAAATACATTTATACAATTTTGGTCAACTACATTGGAACTTGGTCAGATTCGTAGATTTAAAATTTGGTCGGCTTGTCAGGGATGTGTCCAAATAACTGGCTGAGGTACGGGAAGGGCAGTTGAAACTATCCTCGCGCATAACTTTCCTTGGGAATAACCTTTGGGAGCCATTGTATGAAAACTGTCTAGGGTCTACATTTTCATTGATGTTGACCTATAGAATCACCTAATGCTCACCTTTCATTTCATAAAGTGCTATGAAAAAATATAAGGGGAGCCCTGATTGGTTTCTTTGAGCTCTGATTTGTTGCTATGGGTTGTGATTGGTTTCTATGGACAACAAAGAAAGTCATAGACCTAGACAGTTTTCATACATGTGGCCTTTTTTCCCGATTTGCATTCACTGTTGGCTATACTACATGCAGGTGTAGCAAAGATACACTTGACAGATAATTAGAGATGGGCGAATTGATTCTAACGAAGTGGAAATCGTTTAGAATTTCAGGAAAACTTCGGTTCGGACCGAAGTCGAACTTATGGGGTTCTTCGGAGGCAATCTCGCGTGAACGATGGTGCTTTTGATGATAAATTAAAATGGCTCGCGAGCACATGGCGCTACATGGGCAAAGCCACTCTGGAGGAAGAAGGGCAATAGCCTGCATGTCATGTGCCAGAGATGAAGCCAAATCAGAGACCCGGCTGGTGATTCTGTGTACGTCCACCGACTATATAGACCGTGCGCGCCGCTGGGAGCTCACACTCCTCTCACTGTACTGATAGGGAAGGTGCTGCTTGCGGAGTGACTAGCGCTTTCTGAAGAAAATGATTTTTTATACAGCGATTTCTGTGGGGTGTCTAGCTTGTCTCAGAGACTGTTTCTCTGAATGTGCTATTTCACTGAATTTTTTGGGTATTGGTTGATACGTACAGTGTGCGTCCACTGAGTGCATATACATTCAATATCAAGTGGGATGCTAAGCCAGTTCCTGTTGTATTCATTAAAAGATACAGGCTGTTTTTACAATACAAATACACTTCATTTTTGGCTGCTGAATTCTATTGCGCAATTACTTATTCCAGGGGTTAATATAAGCTCGTTGTTTTGCTGGGGTGACAATAAATATACCGTCTTTTTCAACGCCACATATACTATATATTTTTTTTTTGGTAGCCTAATTCACAAGGCAAAAGGGCAAATTACAACTGTATCTTTGTTGCTGTGGCGTAGGGGAAAAACACGCAATTGGTAAACACGCTATAGTTTGTGCGGCCGCAATTCTTTGGCGCAATTTTACATCCAGGGGTTAATTAATCGTTGTTTTGTGGGTCGTGACAAAAATTAAAAACCTGTCTTTTTCACACAGCCCATATATACTATATTTTTTTTTGGTAGCCTAATTCACAAGCAAAAGGCTAATTAACAACTGTATTCTTGTTGTGTGGCTAGGAAAACACGAATTTGTATCACGGCTACTTGTTTCGTTGCGGCTCATATTCTTTGGGCGCAAATTACATGCAAGGCGGTTCGTAGTAATTAAGCGTATGTTTTGCTGGTGCGCTCTGATGCTGACAAAAAATAAACCGTCTTTTCTCGCCAAACTATATATATATTTTTTTGGTAGCCTCTAATTCACAAAGCAAGGCAAATTACAAATGTATCTCTAGTTTGTGTGGCGTAGGAAAACACGCAATTTGGTTACACGCTACCGTAGTTTGTGCGGCGCTAATTCTTTGGCGCAATTTACATCCAGGGGCTTAATTTAAGCGTGTTTTTGTTTGCTGGTAGTGTACTGCTGACAAAAATAAAGTCGTCTTTTTCAAGCCATAAAATATATAACTATTTTTTTTGGTATGCCTAATTCACAAAGGCCAATAGGCAAATTACATCTGTCATCTCCTTGTTGTGTGGCGTAGAAAAGAAAAAACTCGCAATTGTAACATCGCTACTAAGTTGTGCGGCTCAATTCTTGGCGCTATTTACATCAGGGGCGCTAAATTAAGACGTTTGTTTGTGACTGGTGTGTGAAATAATATAACCGTCTTTTTCAACGCCATAATTATATTTTTCTTTTTTGGTAGCCTAATTCACAAGCAAAGGCAAAATTACAATGTATCTCTTGTTCATTGTGTGGCGTTGCGAAAACACGCCATAATTGTAACACGCTACTAGTTTGTGCGGCTCAAATTCTTTGGCGGCAATTTAACTATTCCAGGCGTTAATTAATGCGTGTATTTGCTGCAGTGCTTGGGCAATAATAAATCGTCTTTTTCATCACCGAAATTTTTACAAATTTTTCTTGTTGCATTATTCAACAAGCGAAGGTCTAATTAAGCCTGTTTGGGCGTTTACTTTAGTACTTATACTCTCAAAGTGTATCGTATTTTCGATAACTGTCTTGTTAACTTTTGCCGCGGCCTTTTGTCTGAGAGCGCTTTTTATACCATATGGCGGTACCCAAGCTTGTTTCTGGGTTCATTTTGGCAGTCAAAACAGGGTGCTATTATTTATCATATACAGATAGCTTCATCAAACAGTCCTGTCTGTTCCTTTAGAACAAACAGTATGTCAGACAGAGACGGTGGCAGGCTCTGCAACCTGCGAGTGGCATTGTGGCACAAACATTTCTGAAACGGGCCCAGGGTCGCGTTGCACAAGCCAATAACGGGGTCTCGCCAGCAAGGGGTCACTCGAAGTCGAAGGGCCACAAATGCCGCTGTCATCTAGGGCCGTGTGTGTTCAGATATCCCAAGGGCTTCCTTGATATTGGTCTGACTAGGTCTATTCCTCTTTCCTCCCTAGATGAAATTCTGACTATCCCCAGCCAAGAGTCGGTCGGGAACCTCAGACTCAATCACTTAGTTGGCATGGCAACCCGGGAGGGGTCAGCGCGCCCTCCCCGGTCTCAAGCCCGCCGCTGTCCCGCATCCAGTTCCCTCCAGCCAGGTTCTACACTTGTCGGTCACTGGGCCTCGCAGCGCCACTATATAGCGAGGGTTGATCTAATTTGAGGATGGGCAGTCAGCAGATACGTGGCCATCGGCGAAGAATGGGGCCAATACCCCAGCTTCTTGCTGTTGGCGGGCATAGAATAGTTATGTGGAGAGTGGCCAATGGCGAGGTCATGTGGTCGAGGAGGTCAGGACCCTCGACTTACCAAGCAACCGGTGATGAGGAAGTACAGTGACGTTGTTGAAACACAAATTGTTGATGATCGTAGCGACCGCCACTTGGGCAGCCGGGTGAAGCAAAGGGCTTCATCCATCACGTCAGGAGAACCACCAAGGTCGGCATGGGCGTCAGCTTTGCGCCGTACAGGCCAGCGGCGCAGCCAGGCAATAGTGGGTTCGTGTCGGCGTGATGAGTCAGCAGGCGTAGCAGCAGTGTAGAGGTCGGGGAGGCCAAGCGGCCACGGGGTAGAAACACACGCTTCGCAGGTCCAAGACTGTAGCGGCATATTTCTACTTTTTAGAATACATGTTAATTATAATAACTAAAAATACAACAGCTCAGCGATCGGCCAGCGGCGCTTCCAGGCAGTAGTCACTCAGGTGCGGAGCGTTGGCCGGTAAAAATCAGCTACTCGGCGGTGTGCCCTGTGGCTGTTCTTTTGCTAAGACACCGGGGAGCGAGCCTGCAATACTGGGCGGTCTATATGTAGAATCTGTGGGGCAGAAAGTGAAGCGCTGGCCAGGGAGCTACAAGTGCAGCACAACGGCACCTGCATCAACACCATGCTAAGCCGTCACCATAGGTTGGCCTGGGAGAGACAACGTGGCTCAGATGTGGTAGGTCCATCACTGCCACGCTGCAGCACAGCAGCGCGGCCCAGTGCACGCATGCCATTTAGCAGTCAAGGCTCCACCACCTCTCTGCAGTAGGCAGCTGTTTCTCTGTTGACATCCTCTCCGGTCAGATGCTCATGTCGCCTCGCTATCATGGCGCAGCAGACGTTCAGGAGGCGATTGTTACAAGATGACAAACAGTATGAGTCAACCATCCCTAGGTGCTGCAGCTGACACGTGCTCCTGTCCAAGTTGTTTGGTTTACTGCAGTCCCTCCCTTTCCAAATGGTGGAAACTTGCACCATTCAGAGAACAGAATGGCTGTGCGAGCCGAGAATGGAGTGTTCCAAGCCGTGAATTCTTTTTCTCTACACCCACATACCTGCCAACTCAATCACCACCAGGACGAGTACCAGCACATGTCTTAAATATGTAGACCAGGAAAGTTGGGTCAGTCCTTGAGCTTTTCGGTTTGTTCCATGGGTACTACGGCCCATCAGCGGACGTCTGGTAGCTGCCTGTAACTACGGGTCAGGGACCAGTACTTGTCCTTTTTACGGCCCATGGGTGAATGTGTGCTTCCGGCCCAGGACCACCCAACCATCTTGGTCAGGAGACGCCGCTTTCTATCCACTGTTGTCAAACTGCTGCTCCTGCGCCATATGTCCGCCTCACTCCTAACTCCACCCTCCACCACCATCTCAGCCTCCACAAGTACTGCTCCATCTTACCACATGTGTAGGGCACAGCGGTCTGTCACCAGTTCTACACCTAGCTGTGCCTCGGCGAACGATGTCACACAGGGGTGGAAACTAGCTCCGCATAATGAGCAAGAAATCGATGTGGGCTTTTCTCCGCACGGCCTAACTGCAAATCGGAAACCAATGGTGACGGACAATGGGTAGGAACATGGTGTGACCGCGCTGCCACGGGAGGGATGGTCCCATGCAGCCCTGCATGGCGCACGTGTTCAATCTGGTTTCGCTAAAAAGGTTCCTCGAAAAGGTCTTCAACCGATCTTCGGTAACATTATGAAAATGGCACAGGAAAACTGTGCATGCACTTTATCCATTGTACAAAGCCAGGAACACCATCCTCGAGTTGCAGCGGCAGAAACAGAACGGCTCCCCCAACAACGCTTGATATGCGATGTTCTCCACCCGCTGGAATTCCAGCCATGCACATGTTGGGACGCTGTATGAACAGAGAAAGGCCCTTTTAACGATTTTTTTGATGATCAGGCAGAGATAGTACTACCCCTGTGTATCGCTTTGATGTCGGCCAAGTGGCCAGATCTTGCGTGACACTGACGTTTGTTGAGGCCCATATTCGAGAGTGCCACGGTTATTTGTCAAGTCCCAAGGACTACGGATGAATAACTTCATTTCCACTGCTTCATGTTCCTGGAACAGATGCTGAAAATTCGTCTGGGGGCCCAGGGGACTGGAGATGTGGACGACTACATCTCGTCGGGCCACCATGAGTCGGTGGGTACTTAAATGGAGGAGGGAGGTGGTGGGTCATTTGAGCAGAAGCATTGTCTGTTGAAATAGTGGATTTTTTCTACCCAGGTGGACAAGAGAGGAGGAGAAGGAAGCAGACTGGAGGAGGTGGATGAGATGTGGAAGATCGAGGCATATGGACTCCCAAGCACCGTTGGCCGCTATACAGTGGAAAATGGAGGCAGGGTGCCCTCGGAGTACTGTGCAAGTACCACGCAGCATGCTTATTTGCCTGGACTAGTGACAGCCGAATAGTCAGCATCCGAGCAGAGGGATATGACTTATGGCCTCTCCCACCCTAATTGGACCCTCGCTACCGGTCAAAATGGGAGCCTTTTTCAGCTATTGAGAGGGAAGACAAACTCAAATCTATAGGGAAATCCTCGTTAATCAGTTGGCCGTGCCTATGTGCGGGGCATCGTCCTACTTGACAGGTATTGACCGGGGGGTTCCTCTGCGCTCACGTAATACTGCCGGGCTGATGGGAAGGTGGGGGGGGTCGTGGTGGTAGGGAGCGTACCAGCTCCATCAAGCAGTAACCTAGTCTGGAGTCCACTAATGAGCAGCTTCCTTCACCAGCCTAGTGAAGCGAGGGCAGTCACAGCAGCAGCAGAAGCAGCAGCAGGAAATTGGTAGCATTCCTGAAACCAACAGGTTGTGGCCTACTTTGGACAGCACTCTGCCACCCCCAGTTAGAAGATCCGATGGACTACTGGGCAGCCAACTGGATGTTGGCCGCAAAACTTGCCGACGTTTGCAGTAGGAGTAGCTGTCCTGCTCCGGCAGTCAGATTATGTTGGCATCAGAGAGGGTGTTCAGTGCGGCGGGGGCCATCGTTTTAACCCAAGGAGATACCGCTGGTAACGGGAATGTGTACGAGCAGAATTTGTCAAGATGAATCAGGCGTGGATCGGCCAGGGATTTCACACACCAATGCCTTAGGGTCAGTCGGTTCAAACACTACCTGCTCAGCCCACTATTCTGATGCCGCCACCCGCCTGATGCACACTCTCTGCTGTTACTCCCATTTCTCATCTGACCTTCCACCGTCTTTACCAGGGGACTGGTTATTGCCACCCACCTCAACACTCTGTCACTTGTGCCACTCTATGTGCTCTCATGCTGCATGCTGCTGTTGCTGTCTGGCCTGACATCCACACTGTGTTCATTGTTGCACTCTGCGCGCCTGAGTACTGTCTTTGCCACCTCCAGAATGTCATTGTGACACTGCAATGACTCATTGCTGCTTGCCGCCGTACTCCGCTCTCAGTCATTGTGCCGCTCTGTGGCCTCCAATACTTTTTGCCACGTGCTGAATGTCATTGTGCCACTCTCTGAACTTCATGCTGCTGCTGTGACTCCTGGTCGTGCCCCTCCACAACTGTTTCATTGTGCCATGTCTGACCTCATGCTGCTGCCGTGGGCTGCTGCGTGCCCTCCACACTGTGGCCTCTCCTGCTTTTTGCCTCCTCCAGAATTTGTCATTGAGCACGTGTCTGACCTCATGCTGTGATGTGGCTGCTGCCGTGCCTCCACACTGTGTCATTGTGCCCACTGTCTGTACCTTTTGCTGCTGCTGTGCTCCTGCCGTGCCCTCCACACTGTGTCATTGTACCACTCTTTGGCCTACTCCTTTTTTGCCAGCTATCCAGAATTTTCATTGTGCCACTGTGCCTCATACTTTGCTGCCGCCTGTTCATGTGACCTTCCATGTTGTGATTGTGCCAACTCTGTGGCTTAATACCTGTTTTTTCCGCCTCCACTAATGTCATTGTGCCACTGTCTGACCGTCATACTGCTGCCGCGTGACTCCACAACTGTATCATTGTTGCCACTCTGTGGCCTATACTGTTTTGCCACTCAAGAATGGCCATTGTGCCACTGTGCTGACCTCATACTGCTGCCGCCGTGACCTCCACACTGTATCATTGTGCCTCTCTGTTGCTTATTACTGTTTTGCCACCTCCATAATGTCATGTCCACTGCCTGACCTACATACTGCTGCCGCCGTGACCTCCACACTGTGTCGATTGTGCCCCTCTGTGGCCTTATACTGTTTTGCCACCTCCGAATGCCATATGTGCCACCTGTCCTGACCTATACTGCTGCGCCGTGACCCTCCACACTGTGTGAATTGTGCCACTACTGTGCCCTAATTCTAGTTTTTCCGCCTCATAAAGTACATTGTGCCACTGTCTGACCTCAATCTGCTGCCGACCGTGACCCTCCACACTGTTATCATTGTGCCACTCTGTGTGCCTAATTCTGTTTTGCCACCTCCAGAATGCATTGTCGCCCACTGTCTGACTATATCTGCCGCCGTGACCTTCCCACACTGTGTGATTGTGCCACTCTGTGGCTTAATACTGTTTTTTCCGCCTCCATAATGTCATTGTGCCAATGCCTGACCTCATAATGCTGCCGCAGGACCTCACAATGTGTGATTGTCGACATCCTGTGGTTAATACTGTTTTGCCACCTCCCAGAATGCCATTGTGCAACTGTCTGATGCCTCATACTGCTGCCGCCGTGACCTCCAACTGTGTGATTGTGCATTGTGCCTAATACTGTTTTACCGCCTCCATATGTCATCTGTGCCAACTGTCTGACCCTCATATGCTGCGCCGTGACTCCACAACTGTTTGATTGTGCCACTCTGTGCCCTAATACTGTTTTTCCGACCCTAATAATGTCCTTGTGCCACTGTCTGCACCTCATTCTGCTGCGCCGTGACCTCCACATGTGTGATGTGCCACACTCTGTGCCCCTAATACTGTTTTTTCCGCCTCCATAATGTCATTGTGCCCACTGTTGACCTCATACTGCTGCCGCCGTGACCTCCACACTGTGTGATTGTGCCACCTTCTGATGCCCTAATACTGTTTTTCGCCCTCCATAATGTCCATTGGGCCACTGTCTGACCCTACTTACGGCTGCCCGCCGTGACCTCCACACTGTGTGATTGTGCCACTCTGTGCCCTAATACTGTTTTTCCGCTCCATCAAATGTCATTGTGCCAATGCCTGACCTCATATCTGCTGCCGCCGTGACCTCCACACATGTGTGATTGTGCACTCTGTGTCCTAATAACTGTTTGCCACCTCAGAATGCCATTGTGCACACTGTTGGACCTCATATCTGCATGCTCGCCGTGAACTACCACAATGTGTGATTGTGCCCACCCCTTTTTTCCTTTTGGGGTTGGCCTAATTTACTTTTTTGCCGCCTCCAGAATGTCATTGTGCACTGCCAGACCTCGATGATGCTGCTGCCATGACCTCCACACTGGTGTGATGTGCACTCTGTGTCTAATACTGTTTTGCCGCCTCCCAGAAAGTCAATTCAGTGCCACTGCTGACCTCATGCTAGCTGTGGCGCCGCCGTACTCCACACTCTATCACTAATGTTGCCGCCTGAGCTCTCAGCGCTATTGTTTTTTTTCCAGCTTTTCGCTAGCATGACTTTATCAGGCTACTTCCCGCGCTTGGTTTTTTGGTCAGTTTTGCCTCTTAATCTGCCCGGGAATCTTATAGTTGAAGCGATTTCTAAGAGCGGCGGCAGTTCATGTGCCGTTGTCATTACTAAAACACAACATTGTTTATGAAGACCAACCAAGCTACCTCTGCATATATTTAAGCATGCACAACGTTCCTACAGCACCCTGGCAGAGCTCTGGGCCAGACTGGAAATAGTGTTTTTTACGTGATTCTGTGCCCGAAGTAATTCGGACACGAAAGAATTTTGTCGGAAAATGCGGGCGAAGTGGCGACCGAAAACGACATTTTTGAGTAATTCGGCATCTCTAATGACTACACAAAAAACACAATTTTTTTACAAAACCCGTTTCTATTGGGTAAAAGTAGCAAAACAAAAAAACTTCAAAAAAATTTATTCATTGCAATTGTAATTATTTAAAAGTTATCTTTTTCCCTATGCCGAGGGTGTACACTGTAAAAAAAAAACCCCAAAAAAAAACAATGGTGGAACTGCAGATGATTTTTTTTTTTTTTTTTAGGGCCCCTAAGCTAAAAAAAAACCTGTGGAATACCTGTACACCCAAATTGCACAATAGATAAGATCCCTGAGGGGTGTTGGATCCAAAATGGGGTGACTTCGGAAAGGTTTCAATTGTTCTGGTTCTTTGGGGGCTTTGCAAATGCGAAATGGTACCCACTAAAATCTGTGTTCCAAAAGCCAAATAGCGCTCCCTCTCTTGTACACCCTGCCATGTGCCTAGACAGCAGTGAACACCTACATATAGGGTACTGTCGAACTTGGAAGAAATAGTGTAATACATTTTGGGGTGCATTTTTCCAGGATTCCTTGTAAAAATTTTCAGCTGAAACTGCAGATTATTGGAAAAAATAAAATGTGTTATTTTCAAAGCTTAATGTTAAAAAAAAATGCCTAATACTTGTGGGCTCGATATACTCACAGCACCCCTTTATATATTCCTTAATGAGTGTAGTTTTCTAAATTAGGTCTTTTTCAGGGAGTTTATTAAAATTTTAGCACTTTGGGTGTCCGGAAAATTTGGATGGTGCCCCAAAATATATTATAATGAAAAATTGAGATCAAAATTCTGTAGGTGCTCCTCTCCCCCTTTGGGCGTGGTTGGTCAAATAGGCACTAGATCCCAATAGGGATAGTCTAAAAATGGCAGAAATGGGGAAAACGTATTAAATTGCATTTCCCTGTTATCATCTATATGTTCTAGGAATAATGGATAAAAATTTTAAAAAAAAAAATGAATTTTTTTTTCTTTTCTTTGCTTAATTTCTGTGAAAAAACCTTTAAAAAGGTTAACAAAAAATTTTTAAATGTGTTTTGAATATTTCATGGGTGCGTTTCTTAGATGGGTCTTTTTGGGGGTGTTAACTTTGGGGCCCCCCTCAAAGCCACATCTGAACTGTACTGGTCCTTAAAAAAATCAGTGTTGCAAATTTTCTTGAAAGTGTTAAAATTTGCTACAAAATTTAAGCGCTGCCTAATGTCCTACAAAAATGAGATTGTTTAAAAATGATGCCATCATAGTAGACTTGTGGCAGACTTATGGTAGATGTTCATTATTTGCTAATTTGTTGGGTATGACTATCTGTCTTAAACGCAGAAATTTTTAAACTTTGAAGATGGCAAATTTTTCCAAATTTTCACAATATTTTGGTATTGTTTCACAAATAAACAAGGATTTTTTCGACAGAAAATAATTGTTGACCAAAACTACAATGTACAAAAATCTCAAATTCACATTAATTGGTAAAACCATTAAAAGTTATTCCCCGATAAAGTGGCACATATCAGATTTGAAAAAAAGGGCTTGGTCCCTAAGTCCAAAACAGGCTTAGACCTTAAGTAGTTAATTTAATTTGCTACTGCAGCTGTGTAGTTTGTCAGATGTATGGGTGATATATTTGTTATAAGGGATTAATAGGGCTTGGAAGTGAAAGGGTGAAGTGTATGGTAGCCCTTTTCGGGTACGGCACCTTTCTTCTTAGGGGTAATACATGGGTATTCCGCACTACTTTATGAACCAAATTATGTGTTTATTTACTCCTTGAAATTACGCACTTCCAAACATGAGAAAATAACGTGCACTGCCTCCTATACTTTTTTTTATTTCTCATCGCATACATGTGGCAAAATGACGAATTGACAAATCAATTCTTTTCAGGCGCATATAGACTAACTTTACATGCATTAATGATTGCTTTCATGAAATTGTTTTTAAAACTTTTTTTGACGGGGGGGGCGCGGCCCGGCAGCCGCTGTGGGCAGACGTGTCGTTCGAGAGAGCTCCTGTCTTCTACCAGCTTTCCCCGATATATCCTGAATCATTCTGCCTCAAAACTTGCCTGTAGTATAATGTTGTACCGTGTTAGCCATGAAAGTTAGAAAAAGTGAAAAAACAGGCGATACCTTTTTGAGGCTAACTGAGTATATTTGATGGTGAGCTTTCGAGAGAACTAGCTCCCTTCTTAGAATGGATATAAGAAATTGAAAAATTCACGGCTTTTTATAAACAAAGCATGGCCTTCAAGGATTTAGAATTCTTAAAAATCAAAATGCAATTAAGAAAAAACAAGTCATTTACAAAGGTCAAAAAATTTAAAATTTGGAAACTTGTGGGTGACAGAGGGGTCGTAAATTGGTTTATTCACGCCACAGTGAAATTTGTGGCCATCACTTTTCTTTGTTTGACATAAAAATAGCATGGTTTTTAAACCCATTTTGCAGAGTCTAAAATTTTTTGGCTTTAAATTTAAAATTTCCCTTTCCTTTCTCCCCCTCTGGTTTTTAAAATGCCCCATTAAAACCTAATCTTAGTCTTAAATAAGTGGTCCTCTCTGGAAAAGGTTTGTGCCACGGGAAGATCGTTTGTTGTTTTTAAATAGTGAATCTTTGGTTCATGCGCTGGTGAGTCTTTCCCCTTGTTTCCCCCACTAAAGGCCTGTTTTCGGGCATTGCGCACCAAAAATCGATAAACCACTTGCTAGACCTGCAGGAAAATGCCCCCTAATTTTTGTGCACCTGTGGGATGTGGGCAGTACACTGTCAGCAGTTGGAGTCCCTGCAGGTTTTGCACTTTTTTGCAGGCGGGGTGAGGGCGCCATTTTCATTTGGGGGGCCTTCAGGGCGCCCGGCAATATACGCCCCGGTTTGGTGGTTGCAAAAAAGGAGAGGAGGGGGGGGAGGGGAAATGTCTTTGAGTCTATTGTCTTTGTTGCAAGGGTTGAATTTCCCTTGGCAAACTTTCAGGGGTCTCCCTGTGGGTTGTAGGTTACAACTAGGGGTCGTTCTTCCCTTTGGGTTCTTTTTACGTGAGCAGACTGTCTTGTTGGGGGCCCCTTTGCTATTTGATTGTCCCTACTTTTGGTTTTGTATCCCTTGGAGAAATTTTGTCCCAATCCAGGGGTTTGTCCAGCGCATGAATCACAAAAATTCCTTTTAAAAACAAAAAGAACTGATCTTCCCGTGGCACAACACTTCTCCCGAGGGACCACTGTATTTAAGATTGAAGATTTGGTTTTTTTGGGACTTTTTAAAACCAGGGGAGAGAAAGGAAAAGGGAATTTTAAAATTTAAAGCAAAAATTAACTCTGCAAAAAAGGGGTTTAAAAATCCTGTGTTTTATGTAAAAATTGTGAACGGTGGCCACAAAATTTCACGTGATGGCTGTGAGATAAACGCATTTATGACCCCTCTGTCATGCCCCCAAGTTTCCGTAGTTAATTGTTTGCTGTTGTAAAGACTTGTTGTTATTTTTCTTTTGTTAGTTTAAAAATTCTAAAATCCTTTGAAGGTCCTGTCTTGTGTGTATTTAAAAAACCTGTGAATTTTCAATTTCTTGTTTTCATCTGCTAAGAAGGGAGTGTTTTTCCGAAAGCTCACCACAAATATATCAGTTAGCCCCTAAAAGGGATCGCCCGATTTTTTCCTCCAAAAAATTTCTGGGATGTGAGGTAGAGGGGGTTCGTTGGTGCCATGGAGCTTGCGGAAAAAACTGAGGGTAGCGGTACAGAAACACAGACAATCCTCTGCTCTGACCTGGAGCGCAGGGCTGCCATCTAGCAGGCAGTGGTGAGCGTGGCCTGCTTTCCCGCCGTCTCACCCACCCGGACTACGCATGTAGGAGCACACAGCAGAGAGCCCGAACGAGACCCGCGGCAGAGCCCAGGTCCGGTGCAAGCTGTCGAAGCAGCGATGTTCCCTGTCCAGTCCTGCGGACTCGCCGCTGCGTGGCTGCGCCTCTGCACTGCAGAGGCACCGTGCTTCTCAGCGCGCCGGCCGTCACGTGGCGGAGTCGCTGTGGGGAATAGCAGCGGAGACAAGAGGAGCTGGAGAAGACTGGTGATTGGCGCAGTGGGAGCCCTGTGCATACTACAGAACCGTGAGTATGGTGCCCCGGCCATTGATTCTGGAGTCTGAGTGGAGCATGAGGCCCGCCATCTTTATTTCCCCACCAGGACAACAACAGCCGAAACTGGGGAATCTGAGGCGTCTGCCTCCTCTTCCTGCAAGTTTTGCTATATAGCTTGCTGGTGCCTCTTACAGAAACTCAGCCTGAAGTGATTACATTACATTATCTTTTTCTCTCTTTTTTTGCACACTGCTCTCAACTTCTGCAGCCATTTTAACATAGCAGTGTTCTTCTTTGCGGACTTTGTCTCCCTCTTGTGCCCGTCCAGGGAAGTGACAAGTTAGTCTGAGGTTTTTATCTGTTGTTTTTTAATCGTGCGAAGGATAACTCCTCTGCATGCTTTTTAAATAAATCGGATAACTTTTAAATAATTTCGCCTGCATCATTGCCGTTCTTTAGAGATATACACGTGCGCCGGATCCATCATTTTTTTCCCCTATATTTCTAGTCTGTAACATTATTATACCAGCAGAAATTCCATACAATCTGCAGTCCAAAGACCTTTGATTACTGGTCCCTGTGTGATCTGTAAACCATTCCTGTGCTGCAACAGTTGTCAAGACCGTAAACACTGCACCGACACACCGTCAGCCTGCGGTGTGCTCTCCCACTCAGCCGCCTGCTCCTTGAGACTTTGCTGTGTTGTTACAGTGTGTGCCACCCACGTACCTCTGTTGCAGGACCAACGTATGACAGGTCACCTGTCATTTCTACACCTGTATAGGTTAACTCTTCTGTGTTAGCAGAATGTGAAGCGGTACTCTCCATCTAAGCTAGGAGGTCCCCATTATGCAATCTTCACCTTAGCAATCAACCTCCCTTTCTTTTGCTAGCCTGTGGGGGTTTACACTGTTCATTTATTGCTTCAACTACCCATGGCTCCCATTAAACCAGTATCTAAGGCCCTGGAAAAATTGGACAAATTTCGCTGATCTGAACTCTCCTCTCTGGCGGATTCCGAATCTGTTTCAGACATGCAGATGGAGCCTGAACAAGATGTTTTTTGGGGGCAGAAACTCTGGGGTCCGAGACCATGAATGTTCTTGCCACCATACACATGTGCCAAACTCCTTTACCTCCCCCATAGAGGAAATAAAGGTGGATATTTTCCCCCATTAAGGCATGATGCTCAGATAACGCGTGAGCGGGTAACTGAGGTGGAGAATAGAGTCAGTACCCTAGAACAGGGGTCCCCAACCGCCGGTCCGCGGACCGGCACCGGGCCTTAGCGCATCCCCTGCCGGTCCGCGGCCATGGCGACACCTGATGCCGGCGCCCGGTGACTTTAGCCCGGGCGGTCGGGCATCTGCTCTGCATGGCCGCTTTTAATCCCGGGGGTGAAGAGATAGCGCTGCACACATCGTGCGGCTTTCTTCACTATTAGGGAATGCAGGAGCGGTCCATTACCTCCCTGCTCTCCCTATCATTGTCGATGCGGCGCTCACTGAGTCCGATCTACAACGTGAGCGGCGCAGGGGTGGGTTGGGGGAGTGACGTCACCCCCACGCGCCCCTGGGGGCTCGTCGGCATGGGGGAGGAGTCTGAGGGAAAGGGAAATGGTGAGTAACGCTCTCTCTCTCTTTTTTTATTCTATTATTAAGGAGGGCATATCACTTGGGGGGCATATTACTGGAGGGGGATATTACTATGGGGGGGATATTAATGGGGGCATTTATATGGGGCATATTTGGGGGGCTTTTACATGGGGGGGGATTTTTTCTGGGGGGCATTTACTTGGGGGGGGATTTACCTGGGGGATTTACTATGGGGGTATTTTGGGGGGGCCCTTTACTATGGGGGGCATATTACATGGGCGGCTATTACTAAGGGGCTTTACTGGAGGGCCTTTTTCTATGGGGGGGATATTCCAGGGGGGGAATTATTGGGGCTTTAGGAGGGCCATAATTTTTTTTTTTTTTTATGGGGGCCCTATTACTAGGGGGATTTACTAGGGGAGCATATTTTTGGGGGCATTTACCATGGACATATTCTATGGGGAATATTACTGGGGGCCTATTACTATGGGGGGCATATTATGGGGGGGCATTTACTATGGGGGCATATTACCATGGGGGTATTTTATGGGGAATTTACTGGAGGGCCCTTTTTACTTGGGGGGATATTATGGGGGGGCTATTATTAGGGGCTATTTTCCCTGGGGGCATTTATAGGGGATTTACTGGAGGGTCTATTACTTTGGGGGGGATTTTACTTGGGGGGCCTTTTTACTATGGGGGGCATATTACTAGGGTCATATTACTATGGGAGCATATTTCTTGGGGGGTATTTCTAAGGGGCATTTATTGGGGGGAAAATTTCCTATGGGGCATATTTCTATGGGGGCATATTAAATGGGGGCAAAAAATATGGGGCATTTTAATAAAGGGGCTTTTTACTAAAGGGGGTTCTTACTAAGGGGGGATATTACTGGAGGGGCTTTTTACTGGAGGGGGCATGATTTATCTATTTCTGGAAGGGGGTTATTTTCATTTTTCTGGAGGGGCTGTATTTATTTTATGGAGGGGGGGATGATTTATTATTATGGGGGGGCATGTATTTATTATTACTGGGGGGAGGGATGTATTTATCTATTTGGGAGGGATGTATTTATTATTATGGAGGGGGCATGTTTTACTATTATGGAGGGGGGATTTTTAATGGAGGGGCATGTTTTATCATAAATGGGGGGGATGTATTTTCTACACTGGAGGGGGATGTATTATCTTTATGGAGGGGGGATGTATTTTTTTTATTACGGGGGGGGATGTATTTTTTATCATTTCTGGAGGGGGCTGTATTTGTATGGAGGGGGGGATGCATGTATTTTTTCTGTAAGGGAAAGTATTTATCTATTACGGAGGGGGAATGTATTTTTTTTTCATTACTGGTGGGGGAATGTATTTATCCATTTCTGGGGGGGAAATTGTATTTATCTATTATACTGGGGGGGGCATGGTATTTATATATCATTACTACAGGGGCATATATCTCTATAATGACAGAGCTAATTACAATGTTTTTAATTTAAATATATATATATAATATATATATATATATGTATTAATGCTGATCAATATTACTGCAGACTGACTGTCAGCTCTTTTGGGTTAGCATTAATTTAATACTGACTCACAGAGCTGACAATCAGTCTACTGTTGTAAAAATACTGGTTACCCCATACTATACCTACAAATGACACAGTATATCACTTTTCTTTGTGTGTGTTCTAAACATCCAACCCCGTCATAACCTGCCCCTAAAAAACCCCCCCCTAATAACTCCGCCCCCCCGGCCATGGAAAAATTGTCTGGTATTAAACCGGTCCCTGGTGGAAAAAAGGTCGGGGACCGCTGCCCTAGAAGACCAGACCATTCCCCTGTCCCAATGTGTTGAGGAGGCCGAAAGGAGTATCACTAAGCTTCATCAGCACCTGGACGATCAGGAGAATGCAACCTCCACTTTAATGGCCTCGCAGAGAGCACTGAGGGATCTGCCCCTGAATCCTTTCTGGAAAATCTCCTTATTTCCACCTATAGTAGAGAAAAGTTCTCGGTCATGTTCGCGGTGGAACGTGCACATAGGGTCCTGCCAAAACCTCCTCCACCTGGAGCGCCCCCACGTACATTTATAGGTAAGCTCCTAAATTACAGGGACAGAGACACTATCTTCGCCTTACCAGAGAACAGGGACCAATACCTATTGGCAATTCCAAGGTTCTGGTGTATCCTGACTTTTCTATTGATGTTCAGAAAAAGAGAGCCCTGTTTCTTACTGCTAAGCCGAAACTAAGGGAGCGTAACTACAAATATGCAATGTTATATCCGGCCAGATTGAAAGTTGTCGCTGACAAGACTTTCTTTTTTAATAGTCCACAGGAGACCATCGCCTTGTTGGAAGCGAGGGCAGGAGATCGCCAAACCATGCAGATGAATGACTTTCTGTATTGCATTTCTCCATAATGAATGTCTCGATGTAAATTGTTTCATCCGTGGCCCCCAACTCTGCGGATCCTTAGGCAGTTGTGTTACTGTTTTTCTTGCTCCTCCCCCTCCTCCTCCTTTCTTCAACCCTCCCTCTCCCTTTCCTCCACCTCCCCCACCATTTTTTTTTCTTTGCCTTTTCTTGGGTGTATAATGTATGTATCTTGATAATTCCAGTTCGTCTAAATTTTGCTCTGGTATATGCTGCCACATTGTATTCTCTGATATGGACTCGGCCGTACTGGTCCGCTGACGCGGTATCTAGGGGACTTCCTGGCTGTCTTCTATAGATGTGGTTGTTTTTTTCACATTTATAGCTAACCGCTTGTTTTTTTTTCTTTTTGATTGGTACTGTTTCGGGATCCAATGCTTCAGCTCAGTATTATATGGCATGGGTAACAATGTTACCCTTTTCTGATGGGACTCAAGCACTTCCTTTTGAAATTGTTAAAATGGAAAATAAGGTAATCTCTCTACTTACATGGAACGTTCGGGGGTTAAATGACTGCATTAAGATGGCACTAGTTTTTAAGTACCTGAGGTCGCGCAAATGTGATATTGTGTGTCTCCAGGAGACCCGCATGATTACCACCTGACAAATTACCACTGCTTAGCTGTCCATGGGTAGGTTGGTCTTATCACTTGACATTCACGAATTGTGCTAGGGGAGTCTCTATTCTTATTAGTCGCACGGTCCACTTTAGCCTCACTAGGGCCATGGTTGGATAATATGGGAAGGTACATTGTATTGATATGCTCTCTATTTTATACGCAATTTATTAAAATTGGTGTTTACGTCCCACCTCCGTACTCTTCAGTGGTGATTAGGGAGATTCTGGAAATACTTGCTATAAACCTTCCATGCCAAGTATTTGGCTAGGAGATTTCAATTGTACCTGGGACAGGCGCCTAGACCGTTTTGACCCTTCCTATACGGGCTTCTTGGACCCCCTTCCTTCATCCCTGCATTCTCTATTGACTGACTTTGGGATCACTGATGCTTGGCGCTCCAGAAATCCAACAATACGCCAATATTCCTGTGTGTTGGCTCTTAAGCTGGATAACATGCCCCCCAGAGCTAGGTGGCTTTTAAATCCATTCTGGTTGCAAATTTTACCTCCTATACCATACTTCCTCGACAAGTGGCGCCTATTCTTCCAGGAGAATGATGGACCGGCATCGGTAACATTGACATGGGACGCTTTAAGGCATAGCGAGGGGTATTTTGACTTTGGGTATCAATGATCTTAAGAAGGGTCTGGCACACAGGGAGCTCCAGCTTGCTAAGGAGGTGACTGAGGCAGAATTGCGCTATACCAGAGATCCTTCTAATGACAACAGAGCCGAATGGCTGTGTAGGACCAGACTGTATCAGACCTGCTTACACTGAAAGGCCCAGAAACAAGCGTCTTTTTTTAGAAAACCATCCTATTTTGAGCATGGGGAGAAATGTGGCAAACTTCTGTCGTGTATGGCCCAGGTGCCTCCGAGCCTCTGGTGATCCCTGAGCTGTTGTCCCCCGTTGCGACCCGTACCCGTGACCCCATGGCCATACTAGAGGAGTTCAGTTCTTACTACCAGAACCTGTACTCCTCACATCTTACTGTTTCAGCTACCGAGATCAGGTCCTACCTGTCCACTCATGCCCTTCCTACCCTATCTGTTGAAGATATAATGTTCTTGGACGGCCCTCTCACTGAACAAGAAATAA
>JAODAL010036557.1:0-41523 GCA_025379985.1 Phyllomedusa bahiana
GGGTAACGTGGATTTGCACGTTCTCATATGGGATTGGGCCTTTTTCGCGCAGGAGACGTAGCAAAGTGTCCCGGTCCCGATAGTTGAGGAACTTCGCAATGAAAGTCCGCGGAGGGGCCCCAGGTGGAGGCGGTTTTGGTAGAATACGGTGGGCCCGCTCAATGGCAAACATTACAGAAAAGCGGTCTCTGCCAAATGTATTAATTAGGAGAGTCTCAAGAAAAGCCTCCGGCCGAGAGCCCTCCGCACCCTCGGGGAGACCAATAAATCTCAAATTGCATCTCCTGAGGCGGTTCTCCTGGTCATCAACCTGTTGGCGCAGGTTACTGACTTGGGTCTCTACATCAGAAACTTTGGCATCCAACGTGGTAGCTCGGTCTTTTAGGTCACTCACTCTCTGCTCTACCTCTGTCACTCGCTCCCGCAGAACCTGCGCATCTTGACGAAGCAGGGAGATGTCAACTTTGATCTCGTCAATACGAGTAGAAAGCGTAGTTTGACAAGTATGTATAGCCTCCAACAACTTCTGGGTATCCAAGCTGGAGGTGTCATGGGAGGTGGTTGGTTGCTCTTTGGCAGGGGTATTTGGAGAAGAAGGAGTATGCGAACCAGCTTCAGGAGGCCCCATTCTACGATAGGCAGCCAGTTTTTCCACCGCCTCAGGATTTTTCTTAGGCGGCATATTAACGGGATAGAGGGTCTAAGACAGGCAAAACAGTCTCTCCTTTAAGCAGCGCTGCACGGTCCGCGCCACAGCTTAATCACAGAGATATCATCCAGAGAACTGGAACATTGTACAGTAGCCGAATATGGTGGAGGTGAAGGGCTACATGCACCACACAAAAACCAGTCTCGCTGGTAACCACATGAGGAGTCAGAGGCAAGAATCTAGTAGAACTCAGGGCCTCTACCCACGTGGCGGTACGGTGGTGCAATATGTAATGCAACGTAGATGATGGTGGTTGTACTATCAGCATCAATTTAAGCACTGTCCTACTTCCAACCAACCACTAGGTGGAGATCTAGACCAAGCGCATGGAACTGCAGCTGCAGAATACTGTAGATATGGAGTGATAAAGTCCAGCTTCCAGGGTTGTAGCTAATAACTATAGCAGGCACAATATTATATTATACTGCTAGGGCTGAAATTCTCCCCAGGTATCTCCCAAAGTGGAAGGCAGCAGAGTTTCAGGCTAGTGTGTCCTACAAACCGGCTGGGGTTGTGAAGCAGGGACACAAGATGGCGGCGCCACGTGCAGCACAGACATCAGGGAAGGATGGCGGCCCCGTTATAGTGAAGGGTTGTAGCGCATCCCTGACACGGTGTTCCGCAGCCTACCTGCACCGTTCCTCACACCGGGGGGTTTCACAGGGATAATTGTCCGTCAGGCAGCGGCCACGATCGCACTCCGCACGTCCCGCACCTCTCAGACAGTAACACAGGCGCCGCACCGGGTCTCCGCTGTGCTTGGTCGCCGGGTCTGCAGGCAGCCGCAGGCAGCACGGTCTCAGCACTGGCGGGCAGCTCAGGGAGCGGCAGGACCCCAGGACACAGTTCCTCCGACCCACCTCCAGTAGCAAGCTGGGGATGGCACCAGGGGCAGCAGGATCCACGTGCACGGCTCCACGCGGTCACCGCCGCAAGCGGGCCGCAGTCTCAGGCTCCAGACTCAAACACAGCCCGGCCGTGGCTCTCACGGGCTCCAGGCATGCACCGGACCGCAAGGACAAGAATCCTCCGTGTCTCCTTTCCTTCCCAGCAAGTATTTCACAGGCAATTAGGCGGTTTATATCAGTATCTGCAGGAGCTCACTCACTGCACGTCCGCGCTCCTCGGCAGCCAGGCCCCGCCCCCCTACTTAGGTTTACTTAATCCAAAATAATCTATATTACATTGATGCTGATATAATAACATACAGCATGATGACAGCAGCACAGATCTCCACTGTGTTCACATGCTGCAAACTTAAATGCATCCCCCTCTCAGCTGAGAAGCAGGAAGTCTCATATCGTTGTCACAATAGTGATACACTGTGATACAGTGATCATTGCTGCCTGGGAGGAGCCCGACTTCAGCAGTGTCCCTGATTTACAGGTGAAATGTTTACATTTTCCTAATCATACATGTTTCAGAAAGTGTTTATATTTGAGTCTTCTATGACTTCATGAGGTTTCTTGCTACCATTTCTTGAGCTATAATTAGAGATGGGCGAATTGATTCTAACAAAGTGGAATTCGTTTAGAATTTCAGGAAAACTTCGGTTCGGACCGAAGTCGAAGTTTGGGGTACTTCGGGTGAACGAAGTGTGCTTTTCATTGATAAAATGGCTGCGAGCACATGGCGTTACATGGGGCAAAGCACTCTGGGAGGAAGAAGGGCATAGCCTGCATGACATGTGCAGAGATGAAGCCAATCAGAGACCGGCGGGATTCTGTGACGTCACCGCACTATATAAGTCCGGGCGCGACGCTGGGAGCTCATACCGCTCTCACTGTACTGATCAGGGAAGGTGCTGCCGCGGCTGATTGTTACTGAAGAACTGATTTTTATACAGCGATTTCTGTGGGGTGTCTCAGCTTGTCTCAGAGACTGTTCTCTTAATGTTCTATTTCTGATTTTTTGGGGTATTGGATCTGAAATCCAGTGTGCGTCCACTGCAGCTGCATATACATTCAATATCCAAGTGGGATCTAAGCCAGTTCCTGTTGTATTCATTTAAAGAAACAGCGTTTTTACAATACAAATACCACTTCATTTTTGGCTGCTCAATTCTATTGCGCAATTTACATCCAGGGGTTAATTAAGCGTTGTTTTGCTGGTGTGCTGACCCCAAGAAACCGTCTTTTTCAACGCCAAAATATATACATTTTTCCTGTAGCATAATTCACAAGCGAAGGTTAATTACAATTTTATCTCTTGTTGTGTAGCGTAAAAAAATACGCCATTGTAACACGCTACAAAGCTACTAGTTTGTGGTGGCCCAATTGTTTGGCGCAATTTATATCCAGGGGTTAATTAAGCGTTGTTTTGCTGGTGTGCTGACCCCAAGAAACTGTCATTTTCAACGCCAAAATATATAAATTTTTCCTGTAGCATAATTCACAAGCGAAGGTTAATTACAATTTTATCTCTTGTTGTGTAGCGTAAAAAACACGCCATTGTAACATGCTACAACGCTCCTAGTTTGTGGTGGCTCAATTGTTTGGCGCAATTTACATCCAGGGGTTAATTAAGCGTTGTTTTGCTGGTGTGCTGACCCCAAGAAACCGTCATTTTCAACGCCAAAATATATACATTTTTCCTGTAGCATAATTCATGTCCGAAGGTTAATTAAGCCTGTTTGTGCTTTTACATTTAGTAAAACACACAGTGTTTTTAAACGACACATACAAGTAAATTTTTCCTGGCCATTTGTGGAGCACAATTTATATCCAAGGGTTACCCAAGCTTGTTACTGGGTTCATTTGGAGTCAAAAACAGGGTGTATATTTATCATATACAGATATCTTCATCAAACAGTGTCTGTACATTTTAGAACAAACAGTATGTCAGACAGAGAGGTGGCAGGCTCTGCACCTGCGAGTGGCAGTGGCACAAACATTCCTGGAACAGGCCCAGGTCGCAGCACAGCAAGGGGACGTCGCAGCAGGGGTCACTCGGTGAGGCCAGAACTGCCGCTGTCATCTAGCGGCCGTGTGTTGTTCAGGAACCCAAGGTTCTTGATTGGTTGACTAGGTCATCCTCTTCCTCCCAGATGACATCTGACAACCCCAGACACAACACTTAGTTGGCATGGCCCGGGAGTGGGTCAGCGGCCCTCACCTGTCCTCAGCCCGCCTCTGTCCCATCCGGTTCCCTCAGCCAGAGATCTACTATGTGGTCTGGGCTCAGCGCCACTATATAGCGAGGATGAACAATTTGAGGAGGGCAGTCAGCAGCTACTTGGCAGCAAAGAAATGGGGCCAATATCCCCTGCTTCTTGCAGTAGGCGGCAAAGTATAGATGTGGAGAGTGGCATGGGAGGTCATGTTGTGAGAGGTCAGCCTCGGCATACCAAGACCGGTGATGAGGACAGCAGTGACGATGAAACACAAATAGATGATGATGTAGCCGACCGCACTTGGGAGCCGGGTGAGGCAAGGGCTTCATCATCATCAGGAGAAGAGGGTGTCAGCTTGCGCGTCAGGCAGCGGCGCAGCCAGCAAGTGGGTTGTGTGGCCGTGAGTCAGCAGGGTAGCAGCAGTGTGAGGTCAGGAGCCAAGCGGCCACGGGGTAGAAAACCCGCTTTGCAGGTCCAAGAAAGTAGCGGCACAGGGGCTCAGCGAGGCAGCGGCGGCAGTAGTCACTCAGTGCGGAGCGTTGGCGGTAAAATCAGCTACTCGGCGGTGTGGCAGTTCTTTGCTAAGACACCGGAGGAGCCGAATATGGGTATATGTAGAATCTGTGGGCAGAAAGTGAAGCGTGGCCAGGGAGCTAACGTTGGCACCACGGCCCTGCGTCAACACATGCAGCGTCACCATCCGGTGGCCTGGGAGAAACGTGGCTCAGATGTGGTGGTCCATCCTGCTGCCGCAGCAGCAGCAGCGGCCAGTGGCACGCATGCCATTGCAGCCAGTCAAGGCTCCACCACCTCTGCAGAAGGCAGCTGTTTCTCTTTGCCATCATCTACCGCTCCAGCTGCTCCTGCTCCTCGCCACTCATGGCGCCAGCAGTCGTTCAGCAAGGCGATTGCAAAGAGACAACAGTACGCGTCCAACCATCCTAAGGTGCAGCAGCTGACCGTGCTCCTGTCCAAGTTGTTGGTATTGCAGTCCCTCCCTTTCCAAACGGTGGACTCTACACCATTCAGAGAACTAATGGCTTGTGCCGAGCCGAGATGGAGAGTTCCAAGCCGTAATTTATTTTCCAAAAAGGCAGTACTTGCACTTCATAAATATGTAGAACAGAAGGTGGGTCAGTCCTTGAGCTTATTGGTTTGTTCCAAGGTGCACGGCAGCGCGGACGTCTGGAGCTGTAACTACGGTCAGGGCCAGTACATGTCCTGCTGTGGCTGCCGCCGTCACCTCCACACTCTGTCACTAATGTTGCCACCTGAACTCTCAGCTTGTTTTTCTCCAGCTTTCGCTGGTATGACTTTATCAGGCTACATTCCTGCTTGAGTTTTTTGGTCAGTTTTGCCCTCTTAAGTGCCCAGGGAATTTTATAGTGAAGCGATTCTAAGAACGGCGGCAGTCATGTGCGTGTCATACTAAAACACAACATTGTATGAAGAGCAAACCAAGCTCCCTCTGCATATTTAAGCATGGCACAACGTTCTACAGCACCCTGCAGGCTCTGGGCAGCCTGGAAATAGGTGTTTTTTAACGCGATTTGTGCCGAAGTAATTCGAACCGAAACAAATTTTGTCGGAAAATTCGGCGAAGTGACCGAATCGAATTATTGAGAAATTCGGCCATCTCTAGCTATAATGTTTAGTGCCTCAGAATGGTTACAATTTATTTTAAAATTAGAGCTTAAAAGGTAGAAAAAATTTAAAGGAGTTGTCTCCCTACAGAGTTTCATAGGCTGCATGAATGAAATACTCTGTCACTTCCTGGTTCAGACTGACTGAAATTTGCATAAGCTCTGTGCTGCATTCAACACTGTGTTTTCAGTTGCTAATTAGATCAGATTAGCTCAGAAGCTTCTGAAACTGCTCACAGAAGGCTTTATCTGATCCCTCAAACAAAAGCCCTAATTACAGTCCTGCTTATTTTAGATAAATCAAGCTTTTTACTGCCCAGCAGGACAGAGGCTGTGACCTGTGTGATGACATCACTCACTGCTATCTCATAGAACAAACAGCTGGGGGAAGAATTGTTTACAGGTCGGTTACTGAGGGAACTGAAATAGCCAGGGAGGTCATAAATTCACTTGTATCTCCTTAAAGGGGTTTTGCCACGATGTAATGTTGACGTGGGATCCTCCAAAATGGGTTTTTAATCACTTTTCTAAATATATGTGATTACAAAAATTGCAGTCTGAGAGAGCTACAGCCTTCCTTACATGCCCTTGGTTACTTCAAAGCTTCTATTAGATACGGCCTGACAAGAGCTGGACGGGCTTGCGCAGAGAGAGCTTCTTATCTGATGAGACTGAGCTGCAGAAGTTTTTAAGGCACCGGGTAGCAATATGTTTTCTTTTGTATACAGAATAAACTAGTTGTAGGTGTGATTAGATCCTTGCTTTATCTGATGACAGAGAACATGAAGGAGCTTTCAAGCTGCTGTGTAGAAAAGCGGTTTTCTTTTGTACACAGAAGCCACAAGTTATAGTTTTTTTATTTCAGTGAACATGTCACAGGATCCCTTATGCACAGCTCATGCTCTGGCTGTGTGCATCTCTCTCTCTTTCAGCTCCGTGATTTGTTTACATAACATCTTAGCAGATAAGGCTTCTCCTGACAGTGCAGTCTGAGGCTGTCTTGCTGTATTGACAATCCACTGCTGTACTGTTTATTATTTCACTTAAGTTTTGAGACACTCCCTTGGATTCCTCACTCCTCACTCTCCCCCTCCCTCTCTCCCCTGCAGCTTCATGATTCAGTGTGATTTGTTGACATTGTGCCTGGGCTAAGCTGAAAGGTAAGAATCTTTGTCTCAGCAAATCCCCTGTAAGGAAAACAGATGAACAAAGCAATATATTTGGAAAATGTCTTTAGTTTGTGTTCCCTACAATTTGAAAGCTATTCTTTGTAGCGAGAAAACCCCTTTAAGTTCTACCACAGACTCTTTGGTAGGCAGCGGTGGTATAAGATTGATAACGAAAAATGATGCAGACCAGAAAGTTGTGTGACCTCATCACCGTGATGGCCGGTGATGTTAATGTTCTGTAAATTCACTGAAAGAGCGTCTAAACAGCAAGAAAAAAAAAGGAGGGGCGAGGGCACATGGCTTTTGCAGAACCTTTTTATTACTCAGGACGTAGCAGAGGGCACTCGATTACCTACGGGATTAAAAATAGTGATTAGCATAGGTTTTCCCCTAGAGAAGAGGAAGCTTTTCACCAGGGCCCCAGCTGGAAAGGGATTAACAAAAAACACAGCCATTGATGGTGTTTACGAGGTCTCCCAGGGTGTGACCCTAAGGCCGTGTTCACACGGCTTATTCCCAACGGATTTGTGAGCCGTATTGAGCTCACAAATCCGCCGTGAATCAGGGGCGGGACGGGGGCGGGGCCAGAACGCGGCGGGGGCGCCGCTCCCCGGCCCCATAGACTTGCATTATCCACGGCGCGTATTGCGCCTGGATAATGTGCATGTCACTTTCTCCCCCCGCGGCGGATTCGCCGAGCGGGGAGGAGCGACGGAATCCACTGTTCTCTATGAGAGCAGTGGATTACCGTAATGACAGGGACGGATTGGCGCGGTACTGCAGCGCAAATCCGGCGCGGAGTACGGCGCCAATCCATGCCCAACTAAGCCGTGTGAACGAGGCCTTAGGATTCTCTTTTTATTAATAAAAACCTGCTTTGCACCCCTTACATACTAGAACCACTAAGATATTATAGATTCTATTTAGCCAAAGGGCAGAAAATGTTCCTGACCAATCGAATTCAAATTTGGCAGCATTTATTTATTTGATGAAAGAATATTTTTACATAAAGTACATCACTTGATTCTGGTATTAAAGTGGTTTGCCACAATCTAATGTTGGGATCCTCCAAATTGAGTAGTTAATCACTTTTCTAAATATATGATGGCATGGCATGGAATGAGCTTTGAAAGGAGGGGAGAGCAGAGCAGTGCTTATGGGCATGTGCACTAGCTCTGCTTCTCTCAGTCATGCCCCCACCACTACTCTGTCTCTTCAAATTACAATGGCTCTCTGAAGTTCCTACACAGCCTTCCATGTGTAGGAGAGCCAGAGAATCACTGTAATGTAATTATATAAGTAAATATGCAGTCAGCTCCCTGCCTGCTCAGATCTTTTCTACTGAGTAGATAAGAGGGAGAAAACAAATCAAATATAGCTTGTGCACAATACAGAGTTCTCCTCTGTGGTCTAGTCAAACATGTTTGCTTAACTAGACCTCAGAGCTTCTCACACTACAAATGCTGGCCGCATAATGAGTATCAGTCTGGGGAGTGTACATGAGAGGAGGTGTGATGACATTATGGAGGAGGCACTTTTTTTTAAAAACAGGAACACAACGCCCCTTTTTTAAGACTAAAGAGGACAGTTGCTGCCTGTTAGCTAAGGAAATCACTTCTTGGCAAAACCCCTTTAGCTGTGTTTCATCCAAAAAAAAACAAAAAAGAATTTAAAACTAATTATAGAATTGAATCTAGACGATCTTATGATTCATCCCATTATCCCTCAACAAAATATATTTTATTTATATCAAAGACTTTTTAACCAGTTTCTGACCAGGCTGTTTACCCCATTTCTGGACTAGGCTCATTTTCAAAATAGCATCTGTCTCCCACTTTAAACCAGATTCGACTTCTCTGTAACACATTTCCCACATTCTGTGGGTTCTCTTTGTTTCTCAAGATATGATTTAATGGTAAAACCTTTCCCACATTTTGAACAGAAACATAACTTCTCTGTGTGATTTCTCTCATGTCTACCGAGTTCTGATTTTGTTCTAAAGAATTTTCCACATTCTGAACATGAATACGGCCTATCTCCTGTGTGAACTCTCATATGTAAAACAAGTTCAAATTTTCTTCTAAAGGATTTCCCACATTCTGAACATGAATACGCCTTCTCTCCTGTGTGAATCTTCTCATGCATATCTAGATGTGATTTAAGAGTAAAACATTTCCCACATTCAGAACATGAAAATGGCTTCTCTCCTGTGTGATATCGCTCGTGTCTAACAAGATCTGATTTATTTCTAAATGATTTCCCACAAACTGAACATGGATATGGCTTTTCTTCTGTGTGAGTTCTCTCATGTTTATTAAGATGCGATTTACTTACAAAGGATCGCCCGCATTTTGAACATGAATATGGCTTCTCTCCTGTGTGAGTTGTCTCATGTCTAACAAGTTCTGCTTTAGTTCTATAGGATTTCCCACATTCTGAACATGAATATGGTTTCTCTCCTGTGTGCTTTCTCTCATGTGCAACAAGTTCTGAATTCCTTCCAAAGGATTTCCCACATTCTAGACATGAATGTGGCTTGTCTCCTGTGTGAATTCTCTCATGTGCAACAAGTTCTCCTTTAGTTCTATAGGATTTCTCACATTCTGAACATGAAAATGGCCTCTCTCCTGTGTGATTTCTCCCATGTATAACCAGTTCTGATTTAGTTCTAAAGGATTTCCTACATTCTGAACATGAATATGGCTTCTCTCCGGTATGAATTCTCTCATGCATAACTAGATGTGATTTAAGAGTAAAGCATTTTCCGCATTCAGAACATGAATATGGCTTCTCCCTGTGAGATCGCTCGTGTCTAACAAGTTCTGATTTACTTATAAATGATTTCCAACAAACTGAACAGGAATATAGCATCTCTCCTTTGTGAATTCTTTCATGCGTAACAAGATATGATTTTAAAGCAAAGCATTTCCCACATTGTGAACATGAATATGGCTTCTCTCCTGTGTGAATTCTCTCATGTGTAGCAAGTTTTGATTTACTTATAAAGCACCTCCCACATTCTACACAAAAATGCTTCTTTCCTGTGTGAATTCTTCTGTGCGTAGATAGATCTGAACTTTCTAAACATTGTTTACCATACTGAATCCATTTACTCCCTTTCTGACTTTCAATTTGTGATTGTTCATGAGAAGGTTCCTCTTCAGCAGTAGAATATGATCGATCTCCTCGATTAAATCCTGATTGTAAATTAATGGTAATGAGGTTTCCTCCCAAAGAGTGTGGATTGAAATCTTCATCTTCTACTTCATCTTTTACAGAGAACATAAATTGTTCTACAAAACTGTTGCTGAGATTTTCTGTTAAGATTAAAAAGACAAGTTTATAGCATTCCTATCAGGATGGTTTCACAAATGGCTTATTTTGGAAACCTGCCACTGCAGTTTTAGAATCAAAGCAAGAAGTGCATCTGAAGGGAATTGGATATAGAAAGGACTGCACGTGTGATTCCAGCTTAGTAAAGCTTTGACTTGAAATTAAGTTTATGACAGAGTCAAGGATTATGGGTTGCACCCAATCACCACTTTTATGATCCAATATATCCAGGCATTTGCTGGGGGACATTTCTCTATATGAACATACTGAATCCAATGATCAAGCAACCATCTTCATAAAACTTCACTCTTTGTTTATAATCCCTTAAAGAGGTAATCTCACTACAAGGATTGCTGCTTTTTGAGTTACAGATTTTGCAAAAACAAGTCACTTTGCAATATGTGTCCCTTAATGTCAGACCTATTCCAAGATATCCCCTTTTCTATGGGCTGCATCAGCTCCTCAGGTCGCTATAGGTACTGACCTGTTCTACCTCTCCTGATAGGTTGCCAGTGCTGGTCGCTAAAGGTACAAACCTGGTGTCTTCAGCATCTTGTCACTGCAGGTCAGTAAAGCCAGTAAACCCTGACTTCAAAAATAAAACTGAGAAAATAGGACTGAGGTAAGATGAATTGATGTAGTGAGACAACCCTTATACAATGACAACCATCATGTTGTCCTACAATGGTGGACAATGTTTGCAGTGGTCGTTGTTAAAAAAAGTTATATAAAGTTGGTTGCTGGAATTTGTTGCTACAGTGCTTCTCTTTGCTGCTACATACTCTGGACTCTTTCCATGCACCTGTATCCCGATTATAATATGAACTCTCAAATATTTTGCATGTGAGCCCCATGATCACTTTCATTTGTCACTTCTGATGCTTTTTGGCTGTGTTCACATCCCATTATGGCTCTATGCTTGGTGTACATGCTAAGAAGAGCTCAGAGGATAGACATCAAGCATATTCATAGGGTTTGAGATGTGCTCTGTGACCTGGGAAGAAGGAGAGGGGGCTGTGACTATTTCCTATTGTGAATAGTGATAAGCCATGTTATCTACACATTGGTGTCACCTTCCATTGTAATCCATCTGTGATGATAATGAGGAGACTCTTCTCTACAGAAGAGGAAGTGTCAGCCTATTATTTGGTTTAGTGACCAAAGGGAGACCTCAGATTATTCGTACCCAGATGCAGAACCTTCCATTTATCCACATTGACACTCATTTGCCAAGTGGATGCCCAAAGAGTGTGTCTAGGTCTGTTTGCAATTTACGAGCATCTTCCAGAGATTGCACTACACTACATAGCTTGGTGTCATCTGCAAAAATAGAAACAGTGCTTTTAATCCCCTCCACTATATTATTAATAAATATATTGAATAAAAGAAGAGCCAATACTGAGCCCTGGGGCCACCACTCATAACCGGGGACCACTCAGAGTAGGAGTCAGTTGCCACCACTGTCTGAGTACGATCCCATAGCCAGTTTTTAATCCAATTACATACTGTTATCTCTAACCCAATGGATTTTAATTTACCAATAGACGCTTATGAGGGACAGTGTGAAACGCCTTTGCAAAGTCTAAAAACACAATATCCACAGTGGCCCCGCCATCTAACTATTACTCACCTCTTCATAAAAGCAGATCTTCTGTCCTTAGTAACACCATGCTGGCAAATCACTTATAATGTTGTGTTCATCCACATATTCCTGTATATAGTCCCTTATGTGCCCCTCAAACAGTTTTCCCACAATGGATGTTAAACTTACTGGTCTATAGTTACCTGTGCAAGACTTGGAGCCTTTTTTGAAGATGGGAACTACATTTGCCTTGCGCCAGTGTTCTATATTATTTTATTGATGATCAAGATTAAAAGTTAAGTTTTATCTAATGCATGCAATTTTCTATGTGGTTTTGTCTATCAAAAATTTATTCTCACATAAAGTGGCAGCTGTCAGATTTAAAAAATGGGGCTCTGTCAGGGACCTCAAACCTGGCTGTGGCAGTTATTTTCTGAGGACACTTTCCCTTTAAATCTCCAACATAGCTGCCAGTGCTGTCCTGCACCCAAATTAATAGGCAAGATAACCCAGCTCTATCTCTTTACCTTGTGACATAAGAGGCCGGTGATTCTCCAGATCCTCCATCATGACATCCTTGTACAGATCCTTGTGTCCTTCGAAATACTCCCACTCCTCCATGGAGAAATAGACAGCGTCCTCCTGGCACCTTATAGGAACCTGAGACAAAAAATGATACGGTCATTACCCAGACCCCTCTAGTGGTGTTACTGTATAATGTCCCAGCATTCCCAGCAGCAGCAGCGTCACCTCTCCAGTCAGCAGCTCCACCATCTTGTTGGTGAGTTCTAGGATCTTCTGCTTATTGTCCCTCTCATGAATCAGTGAGTGTGGGGAAGGCTCTATGATGGGGCCCCGGCTCCATTCTCCTGACACACAGGGACAGCTGCTGGGGGCCACACTGTCACCTGACGCCTTCTTCACTACTGTGTAATCCTGTGCATGGAAAGAAATCCCTGGATCAGTGACCGATCTCCAGAAATCTAGTGACTAGAACTGATATTATTCCTGCACTGGGAGACGTCCAGGACACGTTTGGGCTGTTAATTTCCCATCTCGATTACAGGCTTATGTGAGGATGTCATCACACTGGTCTGTAATAAGATGAAGTGAGACTGAGTGGAGGCACTATGCAGGTGGCAGAGGCAAAGTACATTAACTTTGGTGGTGCTCCCAGAATCAACTCCTCTGGTGGACCCCAGGCACTGCAGTCTGACACTAAATCAACAGTGATCTATAAGAGTGACAGACTTTAAGAGTGCTATAGACCAGTTGCTGTTCTATACCCATAATCTTCTATGTTTCTAAATGTCACACAAGTAAAAACAATAAATCCAATCCTCCAGGCTGAACCCAACCATCTGAGTCCCTTGGCTCGTCCAGGCTGAACCCGACCATCTGATTCCCTTGGCTCGTCCAGGCTAAACCCCGACCATCTGATTTCCCTTGGCTCGTCCAGGCTGAACCCGACCATCTGATTCCCTTGGCTCGTCCAGGCTGAACCCGACCATCTGATTCCCTTGGCTCGTCCAGGCTGAACCCGACCATCTGATTCCCTTGGCTCGTCCAGGCTGAACCCGACCATCTGATTCCCTTGGCTCGTCCAGGCTGAACCCGAACATCTGATTCCAATGGCTCGTCCGGGCTGAACCCAACCATCTGATTCCCTTGGCTCGTCCAGCCTGAACCCGACCATCTGATTCCCTTGGTTCGTCCAGGCTGAACGCGACCATCTGATTCCCTTGGCTCCTCCAGGCTGAACTTGACCATCTGATTCCCTTGGCTCCTCTAGGCCCTCTCCTCCTCAGTATAACGGGCTCCTCACCATTCTCATTGCTCCTATAACATTACTATGGCTGCATTGGTTCCCATGATGCATAACTGACCATACTGGGGGCTGAGCTGAAGGTTTTCCGCTGCTCAGTTCATCACTTGGAAGCTCCTGAAGCTCTTACACAGGACGCTGGATTCCTCCTATTATGGATTTTCTCTTCCATCATTGACTTGTTAAATAAAGATGATAGAAATCTAGAGAAGTTTACCTCTCCTGTCACCAGGTGGAGGATCTCCAAGGTGAGGTCTAATATTCTTCTGCTGATCTCATTCCTGTCCGTGTCCATCCTTGGTGGGTCATTCAGGAGAAGGAACGCTGTGTATGAGAATAGGAGAAATGGATGAACTGGAAGGTTCTAGTACTGCAGGCGCCTTTATGGAGAAGGAGGGGCCCAAGTCATCAGGGGCCACATCATGTGTGGCTACAAAAACCTCAGGGGGAGAGGGAAGCCAGCTTGATTAATCACATTCATAGGAATAATTTAACATTTCAAGCTTTATTAACAAATCAGATGCGCTGCTCATGTACAATTCACAGGAGACTATGTAGTCCTACCAGCAATATCTCTACTAGGACAAGGGGAGACTGCGGCTGAGGGTGCAGGTGTTATCACCGAGGAGAGAAAGACAGTTATCTCCAGGAGAAGATCATACTGCATATGTCTCAAGCCTACCAGGCGCCGGCTCACCAAGTTGACATGGGCAGTGTGATTAATTCACATAATTGTGCCCCTCGGGCCGAGCACAGAGACTGAAGCACATCGCATTGGAGGAGTGTAGAGAGAGCCGAGTAAGGTATTTCTTATTTTGTTTAACAGCCATGCCTACCTACATGGGCCCCTATAGCTACCTAAAACGCTACCTGCCTATCTATTTGGCCCCTATAACCCACCTAAACCCTATCTGCCTATGTATATGGCCCCATAGCTAACTAAACCCTTCCTACCTATATGGCCCATATAACCCACCTAAGCCCAGCCTACCTGTATGGCCCCTATAGTTACTTAAACCCTCCCTCCCTACCTACATGAGGCTCCTATAACTGCCTAAACCCTGCCTGCCTACATATATGGGGCCCCTACAGCCACCTAAGCCCTGTCAGCATATATGTGGCCCCTATAGCTTCCTAAATCCTGCCTGTCTACCTATATTGCCCATATAGACCCATCTAAACCCTTCCTGCCTGCCTATATGGCCCCTATACCCTACCTGAACCCTGCCTGTTTACCTATGTGGCCTCTATAGACTGCCTAAAGCTTGCCTACCTATTTGTGGCCCCCTAAAGCCTATTTACCTACCAACCTAAGTGGGCCTCACCAACAGCCTATCTACCTAGCTACCTGGGGCCCACCTACAGCCTAACTGTGGTCCAACTACTGTCTACCTAGCTACCTGGGGCCTAGCAATGGCCTACTTCGCTACCTGGGGGCTGCCTACCTACCTGTGACCTAAGTACTGCCTACCTACCTACGACCAATCTACCTACCTACATAGGGCCTACCTACCTGAGGTCTATGTACTGCCTCCCTACCTGGGGCCCACCTACAGCCAAACTACTGGGGCTGCCTACCTAACTGGGGCCGAACTACTGCCCATCTTGGGCCAATCTACCTAACTACCTAATTGAAACATGCCTAACTACTGCCTTCCTACCTAGGACTAATCTACCTACCTTCCTGGGCCTATGTACTGCCAATCTACCTACCTGAAGCCTACTAACCTACCTACCTAGGGCCTACCAACCTATCTAATGGGGATCTACCTGATATGATTTGGAGGGGTAAAGGCCATAAGTGTAACACAATCTCCAGGGGGTGAAACCTTTTGTTCCTCCTCTCTACGAGACTGGGACTCTAATCTATGACTTCTACTTACTCTGCCACCTCTTGGAAGTTTGTACAGGAGGTGGGGGGCAGGGAGTGAGATGCTGGAAAAGTGAGGATTCTAAGATATGTGTGTCAAAATCTCAAGTGACGAGTGGCGGCCGGGAGAAGTCATCATGGCGATCTGGACTAGATGCAGAACAAAAAAGAAAATCAACAACTCAAAGAAATGTCACCTGTTAGTCCCAAGATATGACTGCACTGTAATCACTTATATGTCTACAGAGCCTGTGTACACTGGTGTCTACCACTGTATAATCACTGAATGGTGTTAATATACAGTCTGCAGAGCCTGTGTACAATGGTGTCTACCACTTATGGTCACTGTATGGAGGTAATATACAGTCTCCAGAGCCTGTGTACACTGGTGTCTACCACTATATAGTCACTGTATGGAGGTAATATACAGTCTCCAGAGCCTGTGTACACTGGTGTCTACCACTATATGGTTACTGTATTCTTGTAATATACAGTCTGCAGAGCCTGTGTACACTAGTGTCTACCACTATATGATCACTGTATGTAGGTAATATACAGTCTGCAGATTCTGTGTTCACTGGTGTCGACCACTATATGGTTACTGTATGGAGGTAATATACAGGGCTGTAGAGCCTGTGTACACTAGTGCCTACCACTTAAAGGTCACTGTATGGAGGTAATATACAGTCTGCAGAGCCTGTGTACACTGGTGTCTACCACTGCATCACCCAGAGCCTGTTTACTCTGGTAACTACCTCTATATGGTCACTGTATGGAGGCAATATACAGTCTGTAGAGCCTGTGTACACTCATATCTACCACTATGTGGTCCCTGTATGGTGGTAATATACAGCCTTCAGAGACTGTGTACACTGGTGTCTACCACTATTTGGTCACCCGTTAAAGGAGGTAACTACAGTCTTTCAGAGCCTGGTACACTGGTGTCTACCACTATATGATCACTGTAGGAGGTAATATACAGTCTCCAGAGCCCGTGTACACTGGTGTTTTACCCCTTATATGGTCACTGTATTCTTGTAATATACAGTCTGCAGAGCCTGTGTACACTAGTGTCTACCACTATATGATCACTGTATGGAGGTAATATACAGTCTGCAGAGCCTGTGTACACTAGTATCTACCACTATATGGTCACTGTATGGAGGTAATATACAGTCTGCAGAGTCTGTGTACACTGGTGTCTACCACTATATGATCACTGTATTCTTGTAATATACAGTCTGCAGAGTCTGTGTACACTGGTGTCGACCACTATATGGTCACTGTATGGAGGTAATATACAGTCTGTAGAGCCTGTGTACACTGGTGCCTACCACTATATAGTCACTGTATGGAGGTAATATACAGTCTGCAGAGCCTGTGTACACTGGTGTCTACCACTGCATCACCCAGAGCCTGTTTACTCTGGGAACTACCTCTATATGGAGGCAATATACAGTCTGTAGAGCCTGTGTACACTCATATCTACCACTATGTGGTCACTGTATGGAGGTAATATACTTTCTGCAGAGCCTGTGTAGACTGGTGTCTACCACTAAATGGGCACTATATGGCGGTAATATTAGTCTTTGTATACTGATCAGTAATAGTGTAGGAGTTATAGTCACTATGTGGTGGTAATTTGTGGTCATGTTCTGGCGGTATAATCAGCTCCTTATGTACCCTGTTTCACCAAAAATAAGACCGTGTCTTATATTAATTTTGGCTCCTAAAGACGAGCTAAGACTTATTTTTAAGGGATGTTTTATTCTATGAACAATAATCCACATTTATTGTTGAACAAAACATCAACCTGTATTAATATACTGTAGTGATTTCATCACAAACATCAGCAGAAGTAGCCAAACTCTGAATCTCATAACTAAAAATGCACTGTGTCTTATTTTTGGGGGTGTCTTATTTTCAGGGAAACAGGGTAATAGTGTTATTGGTAATATAGGTCTTGATATAGTGAGATTTGTTTTGTAGCAGTATGATGGTGAGATATATGGTGCGGTATTTGCTCCTTGTATTATCTAGTAACTGCATGACTTAAGAGGTCCTAGTAAATGTTTTTGGTCGGGGAGGTGAGGAGGAGGGGCATACAGAAGTTTGTTATGGGGACAGGCTTCTCTAGTTACTCCCCTGGAGAAGAGGGCAGTAAATCTGGGGACAGGGAATAACACACAGGACAGTGATGGGGAAGGAATTATCTGAGAGAAGAGCTGAGGCCGGAGGGAGAGGAGGTTGCAGGGAAACTGAGGGAACATGATCCGGAAGTAATGTGACAAAAAGCTAGAATATAGAAAAGTGTAGGCAAAATAAGGGAATGGGACAAAGAACCAGACTATGGAAAAGCGTAGAGAAGGAGTAAGGGAGCGGGACAAAGAACCTAAATATAGAGAAACGTAGGCAAGGAGGAAGGGAGCGGGACAAAGAAACAGAAAATAGAAAAGCGTAGACAAGGAAAAAGGGAGCGGGACAAAGTACCAGACTATGGAAAAGCGGAGAGAAGGAGTAAGGAAGTGGGACCAAGATCCAGAACACAGAGAAACAGTGGACAAGGAATAAGGGAGTGAGACAAAGAATTGAAATATAGAGAATCTCAGTCAGGGAGTAAGGGAGCGGGACAAAGATCTAGAACATAGAGAAACGTAGACAAGGAGTAAGGAAGCGGGACAAAGAACCAGAATATGGAAAAACGTAGACAAGGAGTAAGGAAGTGGGACAAAGAACCAAAATATAGAGAACCGTAGATAGGGAGTAAGGGAGCAAGACAAACAACCGAAATATAGAGAAACACAGACAGGGAGTAAGGGAGCAGGATATACAACTGAAATATAGAGAAACACAGACAGGGAGTAAGGGAGCCACAATATAGAGAGACCTAAACAAGAAGTAAGGGTTTCCGTGGAAGTAAGTGACTTTTCCAGCAACATCCGGGGTGAAGTAAAAAGATCCAACTTTTATTTAAATATAATTAAAATGAATAAATCATAAACAAAAAATATATATAGTTCAAAGGCAATCAGTTCACATGCATGGCTGGAAAAAATTAACCTCTTGTATACCAACATTAAAAACAAATATATGCACACAAAAGTAAAACTTAAAAACAAAATCATGATTCTGTCAATAACAAATGATATAATAATAAACAAAAAATATACACACAAAAGCAATAAATTGATATTCAAAAAGACTATAGCATTCAATACCGATACATGAGATCTTGTCTTCTATTTAATCCCTGTGGGGAACGAGTAGCCAATTTAAAAATCCACCATGCCTCTCTGCTCAATAGTTTTTTATGATGGTCGCCTCCCCACAAAGGTCTACTCACTTTTTCAATGCCCATAAAGGTAAATCCCTCTGTGGGGGGACCATGGGGGGACCATGTGCCTCCAAAAAATGCCTGGATGCTGCCGAGATACCCACACCTTGAGATGATCTAATATCTGAAAGATGACGTCTGATTCTAATTTTCAATGATGTTGTAGTGCAGCCAACATATTGTAAATTGCACAGATGACATGTAATGAGGTAAACATATTTTGTGTTACAATTGATATAGAATAGTACATCATAACAGTGATTGGTACTGCTTGCCTTAAATTTGTTAGAAGCATCTGCAAAACCGCATGCAATGCAGCGGTTATGGCCACACTTGTAAAAGCCTTTAACTGTTAACCAGTGTCCCTCTCTCATACCCATATCTGATAGAAATAGGCTAGGTAACAACAAGGAACCTAAAGTCATACCCCGTTTAGGGACATACTGGATGTTCCCATCAAAAGCAATGTTCTCCATTTCCGAATTAATTAATAAAGGAAGATGTTTTTTAATAATGGACACAATTTTATTGAACTGGGGGCTATACATGGTTGAAAATACTACTATGTCTGATTTGGAGAGCTTTACTTTCTTATCTCGATCCTTCAAGAGGCTCTCTCGTGATATAAGTGCTACTTTATTGGCTGCTCGATCTAATGACCAATGTGGATAGCCCCGTTCTCTTAGTCTGTTAAATAGTTCCTTCCGACTTGTATCATATTGCTGATAAGGGTTTGGGACAAAGAGCCAGAACATAGAGAAATGTAGACAAGAAGTAAGGGTTTGGGACAAAGAGCCAGAACATAGAGAAACATAGACAAGTACAAGGAAATTGGAGACAGATGGATAGTAAGGTTAGGACAATAATGGAGATGGGCAAGCCAGGATAGTACAATAAAATAAACAAAGGTGAGTGACACATATGAGGATATAGAAAGGATATACAAGTATAAAGCAGGAGGGGAAATATGGAATAAAGGTAGGGGGACAGTGGGGAGAGAGCGTGATATAAAGAATGTGTGGATCAGAGGAGCGAATAGAGGGATAGGTAAAGATGTAGAGAGCTATAAAAGCAGAGAATATGACTTCCGGTTCCGGCGCTGGTGACGATAGATGCAGGCAGAGTGAGCTCTGGGAGTAACGGGACTCTGGCTAGCTAACAAGACGCAATCTGTGGCACTGACCGGTGACACGGAGGCACCGGTGACGACTCTATCGCTGCAGTAACGGATGTCAAGATATCTGCAGACAAGTGGAGATAAAAGCAAAACACAGTGGAGCTAGGGGAAAGCAAGATGGAGCCTGCTTTTCCTCCCCCGAACATGAGCTACTCTGAGCAACAGAGTGGAATGGAGATACAGAGCAGGGAAGACTCCTTACTAGTGATCGGTTATAAAAGACTGGAGGAAGCTAGAAGAATAGTCCCAGATGTGCAAGAGACATTAGAAAATACTCTGCAGATCTCTCTGCGTAACTCACTAAAAGATCTTCAGCAGCATTCTAACAAAATAGAGGAAGTGGAAAATCGAGTCGAAGGCAGAATCTGAGCACACCGGGTGACGTCCCATTAGGGCTGCACCATTTTTTAATGTATTTTGTGCCAAAAAACAGTTGACGCCCTATTCTCTATATATGTATGAACTGTCCTACACCAAAACCAGGCACATTATACGCCAGGAATGAAACATTCGAATGCGTCTAAAGTAGGTGCATCAAATAAGCTAACAATGATATGCTAAGTGCCTACATTATGCTATGCGCCTAGATTAGGTGCATCAATTTTACTCTGCAAGGTACACTAGACACCAGATTTTTGAAAAAAAAAACAAAACCTGTAATAATTTATAAGTGAACTTAAACTGTTCCCCCCAAAAGACAAGGCATATAACAACTGTGTCGTTGAAAAAATAAAAAAGTTATGACTGTTGAAACGCAAGGAGGCAAAAACTGAAAAAAACATTTTCTGGTCATTAAAGGGGTTTTGCCATGAAGTGATTTCCTCACCCAACAGGCTGATACTCCCCTATTGAGCCTTGAAAAAAGGGACGTTGTGTTTCTGTGTTTAAAAAACAAGTACCTCCTCTGTGATGTCATCAGGTCACCTCCCATGCACGTTCCCGAGGCTGATATTCAGTCTTTGTAGTTGAGCAAACATTGTTTGGCTATTCCACAGGGGATAAGAGTATTGTGCATAAGCTATACGGGTTTTGTTTTCTCCCTCTTATCTGCTCATGAGTAAAGATAAGCTCTGAGCAGGCAGGGTTCACTGACTACAGAGGGGTGGGGGGGGGGGGGGGAGCTGAGCAGGGAGCATCGGCATGTTTACTCAGATAATTACATTAAAACCAGCGGATTCTCTATACAGCAGACACAGCCTCTGATACAGAAACAAAGCTAGTACAAATGCCCAGTAACACTGCTTCTCCCCCCTTCAAAACACATTCCTGTGTCCTGCCATCAGATAAGAAGTGCACACAACGCAAGCGCGGCCAGGAGTTTGCCAGATTGTCAAAGCTAATGTAAACAGTCAGGAAACTAAGGGCATCTAAGTTAGGCTGCAGCTCTCAGAGGCTTCACTTATATTTAGAAAAGTGATTAAATACCCATTTTGGAGGATCCCCCGTCAACATTAGATTGTGGCAAAACCCCTTTAAGTGCTTTTTAGGCGTTCGGCTTTAGGGGTTAAACTACCCTTTCTAATATCAAAACACATGAATCTCTGGTCTCTGATCCAGAATTCACGCAGGGATGTGAAAACTCAATGTTTAATCTTTTCAGGGATAAAGGAATACATACCGCAGGCCAATTATTACATATAAAAGGAAAAAGATGGATAACCTGAAAAACTTACACTACCAAGATCAAGCTTTTTTCCTATTAAACAGCGGACATCTTTTTGTCGTACTAGGTTGAGAGATCTCTCTAAAGAGGCAACATGTATTTGATGACATCGTTGTTAGTGCCAAAAAAAGGATGCAGGATTTCTATCCTAGATCAGCAATTGAGAGATCACCTATTGGGATCATCCTCAAAAATAACATTTGATACAACGCGGCACTCGGCAAGGGTGCCCTTTATCCCCCCTGTTATTCAACCTTGCGATTGAACCCCTTTCCCGCTACATTACCTCTTTCCCCTCTGTTCAAGGTATACAAGTAGGCTCTTCTGAGCTAAAATTGGCACTTTTTGCTGATGATTTAATTTTTTTTCTGGCAAATCCTGCACGTGATATCCCAATAGTTCTGGACCTTTTAAATCAATTAGGATGTTGCTCAGGCTTTAGGATTAACATCTCCAAGTCTGAAATCTTAGAAGTAGCTCCCCCCAAGCATCCACGGCCTCCCTCATTAAGTAACCTACCAGTCCCACTAGCTTTACACTCTGTGAAATATTTGGGTAAAGGGACACTCTTTTTTTCTCTAATACATCACTAGAGGTGGGATTGGTGTCTCCCTGGTCTTTACCTGCCCTCCTCCACACTAAATTTGCTCACCTATCCTCACAGATAATAGGCAGTTTGCTCTTTAGAGATACTATTGCTGCCTGGAGGGCCTCTCAATCCCTATTTCACTTGCCTTATCAAACTAGTAGAATACTTAATCTATGGGGCCATCCGAATTTTGTAGCTGTCATGGACAATCCTCAGTTCATTGGGTGGCAAGAGAAAGGGATCGAGTAACACAGCTGATACATGATCCCGACAAAAGATTTCTATCATTTGAAGAACTGCAGGCACAATTTGGCATCCCTAGGTCCCACTTTTTGGCTTATAGACAGATCATCAGCTTTTGCAAAAGCTTAATTCCCGATGTCCCTAATTTCTTGGAACCTAGCCACTTTAATTCCTTTCTCTCAACACATGCTTCTTCCTACCCATTATCAGCTATATATGCAGTATTGAGGGACCCTTTCCCAGATAAGCCACCCACTTCACTGTTCGGCAAGTGGGAATTTGTGTTTCCGGGAGTTAATATCAATCAAAATTATTTTAGAAGGTTGGGCCAAGATACGGAAATTTTTAATTAGTGAACGTTGGAGGGACACCTATTTTCGTTTAGCCCATAGTGCAATTTTTGGTTTTAATATACCCGTCTTGCCCCGATCGTCTCACAGCTTGTCCGAAGTACAATCTCTCAAACTCTGACTTGGCTCATGGAATTTGGAATTGCCCATACTCTAAGTCCTTTTGGGAGGGGATGGTGGACTTTATTCACTCAAAATTTAAGATGAAACTTTCCGTACAGCCACAGGAACTCCTCTTTCATGGTCTCCCAGCTGAAGTTACTAACCTACCCATAATTCATATCATTTTACTAGCAGCCAAAAGAGGACTATTAAATAAGTGGCTATCACCCTCCACTCCATCCACAGATGAAATCATCCAAATGGTCAAACGGTACGCATCTAGAGAAGTAAGATAGGATCAGAACAAAAGAGATCCATACCGAAAAGTATTTTAAGAAATGGAAATCATTTATCGAAACATGCTATACAGACTTGGAGGTATACACTTTTATGCAGGCTCACATAACGCCTAACTCTCATATAAATCATACCCATCTAATCATAGTCAGTGGCCAAAAGTAAATTTTTTCAGTTTTGGGGGTTGAGTTGTTGCATAACAGACCACTACCAAATCTCCCATAGAAAGAAATCTATTTCAAATACTGTTTTCCTTGCTGCAATTTATTCTCATTGAAGAAAAGTGCATTTTTGCAGGTTTGGGGGGGGTTCAGTAATTGTATGAGGCACCATCTCCAAATCACCTATACAAAGTAATGTATTCCAAATAGTGGTTGGTTGGTGAAAATGATACTGAGTGGAGAAAAGTTCATTTTTGGCAGTTTTGGGGGTGAAATACCTTTCAAATATACCGTGTGTTTCTATCATACAGATATACAGTATATCCAGGAAATAGAGTTTTCTCTGTTGCTAAATCTTACTCAAGAGTGTCATTTTGTCAGATTTTAAGTCCACATAACGCTGAAATATACCAGTGTGTTATTGTGATCCACATACAACAGTGGAGAAAAAAAGTATTTAGTCAGCCACCAATTGTGCAAGTTCTCCCAATTAAAAATATGAGATTTGCCTGTAATTGCCATCATATGTCGACCTCAACTATGAGAGACAAAATGAGAAAACAAATCCCAAAAATCACATTGTCTGATGTGGAAAGAATTTATTTGCAAATTATGGTGGAAAATAAGTATTTGGTCAATAACAAAAGTTGATCTCAATACTTTGTTCTATCTCCTTTGTTGGCAATGACAGAGGTCGAAAACGTTTTTGGTAAGTCTTCACAAAGTTGTCATACACTGTTGCTGGTATGTTGGCCCATTCCTCCACGCAGATCTCCTCTAGAGCAGTGATGTTTAGGGCTGTCGCTGGGCAACATGGACTATCAACTCCCTCCAAAGGTTTTCTATGGGGTTGAGATCTGGAGACTGGCTAGGCCATTCCAAGACCTTGAAATGGTTCTTACAAAGCCACTCCTTCATTGCCCTTGGGATCATTGTCATGCTGAAAGACCCAGCCATGTTTCATCTTCAATGCCCTTGCTGATGGAAGGAGGTTTGAACTCAAAATCTCACGATACATGGCCCCATTCATCCTTTCATGTACACGGATCATTTGTGCTGGTCCCTTTGCAGAGACAAAGCCCCAAAGCTTGATGTTGCCACCCCCATGCTTCATTGTAGGTCTGGTGTTCTTTGGATGCAACTCAGCATTCTCCCTCCTCAAAATACAAGGAGTTGTGTTTCTACCAAACAGTTCTAATTTGGTTTCATCTGACATTCTCCCAATACTCTTCTGGATCATTCAAAAGCTCTCTAGTAAATTTCAGACGAGCCCGGACATGTACTGGCTTAAGCAGGGGTACACGTCTGGCACTGCAGGATCTGGCGGCATGGTGTGTTGGTGATGGTAGCAGTAGTTACGTTGGTCCCAGCTCTGCAGGTCATTCACTAGGTCCCCCGTTTGATTCTGGGATTTTTGCTCACCGTTCTTGTGATCATTTTGACCCCATGGGGTGAGATCTTGCGTGGAGCCCCAGATCAAGGGATATTATCAGTGGTCTTGTATGTCTTCCATTTTCTAATTATTGCTCCCACAGTTGATTTCTTCACACCAAGCTGCTTGCCTATTACATATTCAGTCTTCCCAGCCCGGTGCAGGGCTACAATTTTGTTTCTGGTGTCCTTCAACAACTCTTTGGTCTTCACCATAGTGGTGTTTGGAGTGTGACAGTTTGAGGTTGTGGCACATGGTAACTGGCAGGAGCCCCATTTCACTTTTCGCACCAGGGCCCATGAACTTGAACTTATGCCTCTGCATGCAAGCTTTGTACATGTGATGTGTGTGTTGGCAACAAGAACATCCCAATGGGGAACATGAAGGTTCAGCTGGCAGGGGCGTAGTTATAGGGGGTGCAGTGGTAGCAGCCACTATGGGGCATGCATCTTGAGGGGGCCCAAAAGCCCCTTTGATACATAAGAAGACACCAGTATTGGAAATGGCCAATGATAACTGGCAGGGGTGCCAGTAGGGCAGTATTCCTTTCAGGGGCTCTAAAAATGGGCCCACTGATAAGTTCAAAATGAAGAACTAGGACTCGGTGGGAGCCGCAGTTGATTTAACTGCATGGGGCCCTGAAACAGTTAATAGATAACTGATGGCAGTCCTGGCAGCACTTTTTGCACCAGGATCCAAGAACTTGAATTTACGCCTCTGCAGGCTGGACTAGATTAAACAGCAGTACCATTGGTTGCAGTGAGAACATGACAATGGGGAACATGGAGCTTCTGGTTCGACAAGATTAGGCGGCAGTACCACTACTGGCAGCAAAAACATGCCAATGAGGAACTTAGACAGGTGGGGAGAAGCAGTAATTATGATTGAGAACAGGAAATTGGCGACATGGTACAATGTAGTGAAGAAAATTTGGCTCTAAGAATGACAAAAAAAACATTGAGAGGCTAAAATAAAGTTAAGTCCTTTCAATAGCTAACTGAAAAGATGAGGACAGCCTGCAAGCACAGGTGCAGCTATAGGATGTGCAGCGGACTACATTAGACAACAGTACCATTGGTGGCAGCGAGAACATGGCAGTGGGGAACATGGAGGTTCCGGTTTGACAATATTAGGCGGCAGTACCATAGGCAGCAGCAAGAACATGCCAATGGGAAACATTGAGGTTCAGGATAATAGGACTTAGTACATTTGGTGGTAGTACAGGTGGAGGCATTTAAAAAATAAAGATTTGGAGGGCTACAAGAAGGAGGAGTAAGAGGTGTATACAGTGCACATCAAGGTCATACAGGTGTATATTTCAAAGCAAATTCAGTCGTAAGACTTGTAAATCTAGCTGTTGGCAGCAGTGGAATACAATTTGTAGAAGCAGCAGGCACAGGAACTACAGACATGAGATGTAGTCTAGTTTAAATGTGTATTTCATATTGTCAAAAAGATGTGCAACAGTTTACTAGTCAGTGACATCGGCACCAAAACGGTCAGAGATCCACACTGGATTCATTTTTATAAATGTCAAATGATCCACATTGTCAGGGGAAAGACGGATACGTTTGTCAGTTATCACCCTGCCAGCTGTGTGAAGGTGTGTTCTGAGATAACGCTGGCTGCTGAGCTGGATAAAACTTCTATGGCGTGTCGAGCAAGCTCAGGCCATTCATCCAGTTTGGACACCCAGAAGTTGATTGGATCCAGACTTAGTCCAAAAACGTTGATGGTGAGCTGCAGGTAGTCATGGACCATGGTCTGAAGGCAGTCTCTGTGTGTCTGAATGCTGTCCTGCCTTGCAGACATTGGTGAGGTGGTAAAAATCAATTGCCAAATGTCACCCAGTAGGTTTCTGCCACACTGCCTGCTGCTGCGGCTATTTGCCATTTCACTGCTGCCGCTTTGCTGACATTGTTCCACCATGACATTAAAATGTGAAGACAGAAAAGATGTCTCGAGTTGGTCAATGAGCACTGTATCAAATTCCTGCATTCTGCTGTAAATTCCTGTGGGTGGAAGGAAATTGCTCACTTTTGTCTTGTAACATGGATGAAGAAGGGTGGCCACCCAGTAATCGCTGTTCATTTTTATTGCTTTGATTCATGGATCAGGTTGCAGGTAATGTAACATCCAAGCATTTATGTGTGAGATGCTGCCGGGATCTCCCAAGCCTCGGGCTCGAGGGACACTAAAGGGTTCTTCCGCCTCTTCCTCCTGTAATCTATGCCAACCTCTTACCACTGAAGGGCAATCTGTCCTCCCCTGCCGCCTCCATCCTCCTCCACTTCCTCAACCTGACCGTCACCAGAGCCCTGGCTAGCCTCATGCACTCTACTCTGTGAGCTGAACTCACAAACAAAACAAACGGAAAAAGAGCCTAATCCACTATTTATAAAAATTACTAATTTTATTCCATATCATTAAAATTACATACATACAAACATAGAAGGATTCAAAAATATTGATCACAAAGAGGTGAAATTATCAAGGGTAATTTTATACTATAATGGTATGAGGAACACTAGTAATAATCAGTGCGGAGTGAAATTAGTAAAGCTGTCATAAGTAAATACAAAGAATATATATCACTCTGAACCTGATACTTATCAATAATCAAGTGCCCATATAATGTGCTATAATGATCTAAAAAGTTAATTACCCATATATTAACTTGTAGTCAGATCTCCTCAGGATCCCCCCGACGTACATTTCGCTCCAATTGCTTCCTCTGTGAGCTGAACTACCCGCCCTCGATCTAGAACTCCCGCCTAAAGAAGACCTATCCAATTGCGAAACAGTTCGGCCTTCTATGGCGAGTAAGGCTCTGTGTCCGCCTCTGTGTCCACCTCCTCCTCCATCACTGCTGGGACCTGCTGCCGTAGAGTACCTAACGCTTGTTCCGGTAAAAATAGAACCACAATGGTCATGCTGACAATGCCATCATCCTGACTGACCATTTTGGTGGACTCTTCAAAACTGACAAGGATGGTGCAGAGATCCTTCACCTGTCTCCACTCTCTATGGGTCAACATCCCGAGGTCCACAACAATGCTAGTCAGGCCATGTGACATTTAATACTGCATAATGGCATTACACTGCTGCAACAATCGCTGTAGCAGTTGAGGGTGGAATTCCAGCATGTTTCCACATCACATATCAGACGGTGGACGGGGAGGCCCAGATAACGCTGCAACACTGCCAGTCGTGCTAAAGCAGGGTGCTAATTCCGTAAGTGTGAACTAAGACCTTGAGCCTTCCTCAGCAGACAGTCAAGACACGGGTAGCGCTTGAGAAATTTCTGCACAACTAGATTCATGACATGTGCAAGGCAAGGGATGTGCGTAAGTCTACCGATCTGAAAGGCAGCAAGGAGATTTCTCCCGTTGTCACACACCACCTTGCCTGGTGCCAGGTTCTTAGCACCTAGCCACTGGTCGGTCTGAGTGTGCAGAGCCATCCACAGCTCTTGACCTGTGTGTTGATGATCTCCAAGACAAACTAATTTGAGAACGGCCTGTTTTCTCTTGGCACGTGATGCTACCCGTCGAGGTTGGGGATCTGGATTCTGCACCATCCAAGCAGTGTAGAAGAATGTCAGCTGAGACCCATCACCAGAGGCACTGTCATCCACCCAACTTACAGTGAGCAGTCAGTGAGATGTAACACCCTTGACTGCGCTTACCAGTCCATGTGTCTGTAGTGAGATGGACTTTGGTGGACACAGATACAGAAAACGCACTAGAGATCTTTTCTGAAATTTTGCGGGGCAGGGCAGCGACAGCTTTAATGGTGAAGAAATGATTGCTCGGCATATGATATTGGGGGCATGCCAAGGCCATGACGTGGTGGAACTCATCTGTGTCCACCAGGTGGAAAGGCAACATTTCCAAGGCAAACAGCTTGGCAATGCCGACATTCAGGCTTTTGGCTTTGTGATGATTGGGGTGAAAGAGTTTCTTATGCTCCCACAGCTGGTACACAAAAGGCCGGAATGGCTGCTGTATGGCATGCAGTTCACACTGGTGGAAAGGGGAAGGTGTAGGCTATGTTGCTGGTGGGAATTGTCCGACAGTATCTCCGACTGGGGATGGTGCTTGCTCATGCTGCCCTGACACATTGGCAGCAGAGGACTGCTTGGGTTTGGAAGTGGTAGAGGAGGAGGAGGCAGAAGATGTCACGGTGGTTGGAAGCCCAGGACCTGTGTGGCCTTTACTGGCGCTTTGATGGCAAAGCCTCACACCTTGTGTCTCATTTGTCAGTAGCTTTTTTATAATGTAATGTCTGGTTTGTCTGTGCTTATTCCCTCTATATTGTAAAGTGCTGCGGAATATGTTGGCGCTATATAAATAAAGATTATTATATTATTATTATAAAGCTGGCATATGATGTCAGTTGGCGGATGTGAGGCTTGATTGAAAAAGGCCCAGGCCTCACAGGTCCTGGATCTCTTTGACTGTGAAAACCTAGTACCGGTGTTCTCGCTGCCATAACGGACCATGGCTGGTGGAGTAATGTCAGCGGACTTGTGCGACTGCCCTCTCCCTTTCTGAGATCAGACCCGCACTGACACTACCCCAACATCCTCCCCATCTTATTTTATGAGGTAAAAACCACTAGGCCGAGGGGAGGAGGGCATTAGATCAGCTGAGGGGCGTAACAGAGTGTTGGGGGGCAGGGGTCAAGCAGCTAAGGTTTAAAGCATGTGCTGAACAGCAGCTAGGGTTTGTCTGTTCTGGGTGAATATAATGCATATCAGATGGAACCAGAAACTTGGTGGCATCTGGTCTGAGTACGTACCATTAATCACCACCCTTTGTTTTTGATCACTGAGCCAGTTACTTACCCACATTTTCCCCCAGTCCAAGCATTCTCATTTTACTCACCAACCTTTTATGTGGCACAGTATCAAATGTCTTAGATCTAGATATACAACATCTAATGCCTCACCCCAATCAAGTCTAGAACTAACCTCCTCATAAAAGCTGATGAGATTAGTCTGACAGGACCGATCCTTCATAAACCCATGGAAAAGAGTTATATATTTATTTTTAGTGAGCTACTCCAGTATAGCATATCTTAGAAAACGGTCAGTTTACCTACAGAGGTTAAATTTACCAGCCTGTAGTTTCCAGGATCACTTTTTGACCCTTTTTTGAATATTTCCACCACATTAGCTATGTGCCAATCCTTTGGCCTATCACATTACTTAATTCCCTACGGACATAGAGGTGTCAGGTCCTGGTGATTTGTCAACTTTTTAAGGCGGAGCTGCACTTCTTTTTTTATCAGACACAAAACATTTAAGGCTGAGATCACCTCATCCCTCTGCCCATGAACAGGAAGGTCATTTTTCCTTGGTAAATACCATAGGGAATAAATCATTGAATAAGTTTGCTTTATCCTCATCGCCCTCTACAATAAATTCCTCACTACTTTTTAACGAGCCAACATTTTCAGTTTGACTTTAACTAGGAAAGTATTTATAATAGAAAATTTTCCAGCAACATCATAACATCCAAGGCATTCAGTACATTAACTACACGGCACTTATTAGGTACCACGTGCTATACGGTTGGACCCCTTTGCCTTCGGAACTTCTCAATTCTTCGTGGCAATAGTTCCCACAAGTGGTTGCAAACGATGCTCAATTGGTACCAAGGTGCCCAAGAGTCCAAGAAATATTCACACAATATGACCACACCACCGCCTGAACGTTAGATACAAGGCAGGAATGGTATCCGATCTTCATGTTGTTGACGCAAATTCTGACCTACCTCGATGTGCACAAGAAATTCGAGACTCATCAGACCAGCAATGTTTTCCATCTTCTACTGTCCCAAATTTCGATGAGCTTGGGCAAATTGAGCCTCAGTATTACGTCTTATCTGAAAGAGTGGCACCGTGTGGTTTGCTGCTGTTACCTCTGCCTCAAATCGCCGTACTGTGGTTAAGATTGCTTTCTGCTAACCTTGTTGTACGGGTGGCTATTGATCCCCTGTTGCTTCTATCGCTAGAACCAGCTGCATTTCCTTTGATCTGGCATCAACAAGGCATTCATCACAGACTGCCGTCCTGATGTTTTATTCTTTTTGGAACCATCTCTGTAAACCTAGAGATGGTTGTCGATGAAAATCCTAGATCAGCAGTTTCAGAAATACTACCAGCCTTCTGGGAAACAACTATCCAGTTCAAAGGCATCAGAACACTTTATCCATACGTGATGTCGGTTTTTGAATGCAGATGATTGACTTGACCATTCTACATCCTAAATGCACTGAGTTCCGCCATGTGATTGCTGATAGAAATTAAGTTGTTAAGAGTCTAGGTTGGAAGGTGTACTGAATAAAGTGGCGGTGAGTGTATATTCGTCTTCAAGTATTGTTTCCGTCTTGGATCTAAAAGTCACAAAGGAGGTCTGATCAAGAATTTTGATAAAAAAAATATGAGAATTGTACCGTGGTTCAAAAGTATAAAAATGTGTGACTGCTTGGTATAATGAAATGTGAATGAATGTGATTGAGTGTGGAAAGTTAAAAATACATATAACAAAATGAGGGTGTTGAAAGGAGTTATGCATTGTTTATGCAGTATGGGGGGCTCTTGCTTCCCCCAAATGAAAAAAAGATTTTTAAAAGTTTAATTGAAAATTTTTGCTTTTTGTGGCTTTATTTTTTTGAAAGGTCAAAAAAGGGTTATGGTGCCGTGTTTAAATGGTTTAGAACAAAGGAAATTTCCCGAGGGGGGGGGGAGGGGAATCCCCGCAAAAGAATGATTTGTTTAGTGGTGTCCCGCTTGTTTTGATAGATTAGTGGTTATTGCAAAAAAGTAGTGAAAGTTTTGAGAAAATTTTTTCAGGGTTTTTGGTTAAGGGGGGTGAAGAAAAGCTTTAGATTTTTTATTAGCCATCGGGGGTTTTCGATAAAAATGTTTGTTTTAAAAGTTGGGGACGCGGAAAGAGTTTAATTTTTAATCTAGTATCTCAAGGTATGTTTCTAAATTTTTGTTTAATAGTTTTGGAAGGCGCGAATGAGTGAAAATTTTTAAATTTGTCATTAGAGGTTCAATATAAAATAATTTGTGTATTAGTTTAGGGGAAATTGAAAGAGTGGGGTTTAGATTTTGAATCTAACCCCATCAGAGGTATTTGCTAAAATAATTTTGCGTGCGACGCTTGGAAATTTGGGGTTTAAGATAATTTGGGTTTAAAAAGTTGGGCAGTTTAAAAAAATTTTTCTAAATGAAAATTGGGAGAGGGGAAAGGGAGGAAATTAGAAACAGGGTTTGGGAAAATTTTTAATGGTTTAAAATTGGAATTTGAAATTAAAAGATGGAAAATCTTCATATAAGTGTAGGTTTTGGGTTTTACCTGTTTTTAAAAGGGTTTAAAGAAGGTTTTGATGCCATGTGAAAATGAGAAAGCAGTGAAAAAAGGTTTTTTTTCCTTCCCTTTTTGGGGGACTTTTGGGATTATAGTGCCCCAGCAGCCCGCAGCAGCTCTGATTTAGAAGGGAAAGGGGGGAAAGGGGAAAGTCCAGATGCTGAGAGGACCTTGGTTTTTTTTTCGTTGGGTTACTGATTATCTATTGGGTTTAAAAATTTATGAAATTTTTTTGTTTGGGTTTTTGTGTTAATTTTTATGTTTTGTTTTTTTTTACGGAAAAGTTTGCAGATGATGTTTGGTATAAATTAGTTTTTATTCTTTTATGATGTTTGTTTTGTTGTAAATATAGAATTTTAAGTTATATTGGGGTAAAAGTTGCAAAAAATATCCCCTTTAAAAATTTTGGGTTTTGGGAATTTAAAAAAAATTCCCCCGTTTTCAAACTAAAGAGCTCATTAATTTTTAAAGCAAATAAAAATTTGGGGTTTTTGCACAAAAAATTGTCAAAATTTTTTAAATTTCTATGTTTTAATACTTTTTATTACCAGGAAAAGTTAATTTTGTTTTTTCCAAAAAGTTTCTTTTAGGTGGGGAGGAGCAAAAAATTAAAAATTAAATTTTTTGTTTCCCTTTTTGGAATTTAAAAAGGGTTTAATTTTTACTAATTTTTTTATATTGATTTGGGGTTTAAAAGGGCTTAAAGTTAGGGGTATTTTGATTTTGATTTATTGCCCTTGTTTTGCTTTTTTTTGGGATTGATTTTTGTTTAAAATTTTTTTTTTTACATTTTTTTTAGTCTGAAAAAAGTTTTTTGTTTTTTTTGTATGTGTGGAAAAAGTATTTAGGATCCTTTGGGTTTTTTTGGGTTTTTTTTTGGGTTTAAATTTTTGGTTACTTCTTTAGTTTTGGCTAATTTTTGTTTGTCTTTTCCTTTTTATTGAAAGCCCTGTAGCCTTAAAGATGGGGTTTCAGCTGGTGAGCTTTTTTTTTAAATGAGGTAAAATGGGGAGGTAAAGGTGCAGATAGGGGGGAGCAGGGGAAGAGCCAAAAAAGTTGTAGATTTCAAAAAAGTCCCTTTTGTGAATTGGTTTTTAGCTTAAGTTTTTGTAGAGAAAAAAATTCAATTTGTTTTGGGCTTCCTTAATTTTATTTTTGGGGTTTTACAATTATTACAGAACTTAAATTTTGGCCCGAGTTTCTACTACTTTCTTAAAAAAAACCCAAAAAGATTAACAGTGGATAAACACTGACTTATTTGGGCAGTATTTTTAAATGGATGAATAATTGGCAGTGACAGCGGAAAAAGTTTAGGGTGCACTATCTTGTTTTGTTTTTGTTTCTTTTAGGGGGATCGAGGGCCCGAGTTTTTCAATGGACAAGTTTAAAATTTTTGCAGAAAGGGTTTCCTTTGGACAAAGTTGGCAGTGGGGGCCCGGGGGCCCAATACGAACATAAGGACCCGAAATTTTGGGAAGTAATCAGAATATTCCCGGGTTTTATATAATATTGTAAAATTTTTGGTTTATCAGCTTGTTTGCTTTGCGTTCTGTTGAGTGTTTTTGGTACCAAAGGCCATTTAAGCTGGTTGAGGGGCAATGAAAATTCCCCAAAAAAATGAAGTTGTTAATTTCCCCTTTCCCCTTGCCCGGGCCAATGGACTATGATAAAAATGTTTCCTTTCTGTCTGCAGAGAGGGCTGGCATTTACACATTCACTGGTACAAAGGGGCCCGTAGCTATAAAAATCAGCTAGATTTAAAAACCGGGCGAGAGGAACCCCTTATGTGTAAGGGAAAAGCCCCTGTAGTACAAGTACTTTTACATTTAAAATTCAGGGGGTTGTACTGGAATTTCCCCTTTAAAATAAAACCCCGTATGATGTACATTTCTATGATGTACGGTGCAAAATAGGGAAAATCTCTATGGCCTTTTAGTAAGCCTGCAGGTGTTTTTGATGTCCAAATGTTTCACTTGGGCTTGGTGTAGAACCTTGAATTACCCCTTGTTCCCGGGAAATTTGAAACCCAAAAGGGGGGAAAAAGTTTGGGGGGGGGGAAAAATGAGGGTAAGTATGGTTTTATGGTTAATTTGGGAAAGAAATTAAAAGGAAATTACCCCTGTGAAGGGTTTCCCAAAACAATAATTCTAACCCTTTTTTGTTTTTTTTTTTTCCCCGGGGAATGGGAAAAACCGGGGGGTATCACATTGGATTACGGTGGGGCAACCAAAATAAGGTAATAAAGTTTGAAACACTTCCCCCTCTTTGCCGGAGGGGAGTTGAGAGCACTACCCGAGGCCCAAAGGACAGTGGCCCCAAAGGGTAAAACTACAAACATTAGAAGGGTCAAAGTCAAAACTTTGGAATAGCCCCTGATTATGGTCCCCTTTTGGAGGGAAAAAGGGGGATTTTAACTTTAAAATTTGAAAAAAAATAAGAATGAGGAAGTTCAGAGAACCCAAAGAAAAGTGTTTTTGCCCACAGGTTGGAACAATTTAAAGGGGCGGTTTCATTTCAAAATCTACGCCCCAAGAAATAAGAGCAAAACCCAAAAAATGGCCAAAACTGGTGCAACAAAGCCTAGGGGTTTTGGATCTTGTTATGTTTAAAGGTGTGTCCCCAGGGCCCCGTTGCCCCTGATGTCCTTTTGGGGCCCCCCAATCTCCACTAGAAGGTCAAAAAGGGGGGTGGGAAAACAGGGGTTTTCAGTTAAAAGGGGTTTGGGGTGTGGAGTGTAGGGGAATTAAAATTGCCCTTCCCCGGGTCCTTTCCCCGATGGCCCAAAACAGTAAAGGACTGACCCCCAGTCCAAAAATCCCCTTTTTATATGGTTTTTAGTTTAAAAAGGAAATTGGGGTTTCTCTTGGTTCGTTTGGCCCCAGCCAAAAAAACATTATTTTTATTATTTTATTTTATTTATTTTTTTAAAACGCCATTGGGTTCCAAAGGGGCTGTTTCATTCGGGGGGTTAAAAACAGTACATAGTTTAAACGAGTACGTGGGTAATGAAAAATTGGCACGACCCGAGGGGGGGAGGGACCCCACCCCGGGGGGCTTACAATCTACAAGGAGGGGGAAAAAAAGAAGGGGGGTGAGGGGGGATACTATCAAGTTGGTAGGAATGTGGGAAAAAAGAAAAAATTAAATAGGAAAGGTTCCCCAGAAAAAAATGGCCCCAAGCTGTGTCCCATTTTCCAAAGGGGGTGCAAATTGTCCTTGTTTTAGTTTTAACCCCTTTCCGGTTGGCTGAAGTTCCCAAAACGGGAAAGCAGCAGAAAAAGTGCCCAAGAAGGTCAATTTTGGGTTGTTTGGGGAAAAGAAGCAAAAAGTGATAGAGGAACACACTTCCAGGAGAAGGTTGAAAAAAGGACGGGTGCCTTTGGTATAGAACAGGCCCTTTTACGTTCTCTACCATCTCTTCAGGGAAAGGGAAAAAAATTTGGAACGTTAAATAAAAAAAAAAAAACCCGGGAAAGCCATGGCAGGTTTTTTGTTTAGTTTTGGGTTTCCAGTTGTTGTTACACCTTGGGGGGAAAAATGAAAGGGGTTCTCCCTTTGGGGGAAGGGGGGGTTGGACCCCAAAGAAAGGGCCATTTTTCCACAGGTTTTTTTTTTTTTTTTAAAAGGTTTTTTTTAAATTGAATTTTGAAAATTTTAACAAACGAAAAATCAGTTTACCCATTACCCCAACCCCCCATTGCGGAGTTTCCCGGCTCAAAATACAAACAGTTCCACTTGCAATAATCATCAAAATATGTTTACATACAATTCCCCAAAATATTATTGAGAAAGACCACATAGGGAGTCTTTACCCCAATTTTTTGGTCTTGGTATAATAGTGCTGAAAGAAAAATTTGGTAAGAAAAAATAAGATATTCGCCAGATCTTGCTGGACCCTTTTTTGGATTTCATCCATCATGTATTCCCTTTTGGTCCCCCACACTTCCACACCCATACCAATCACCCCGGCCAATCACACTTGCCGGTTGGGCCCCATCTTTCTTTTGTAACGTCAATCACACAGTTGAGCTCCGTTCCAGTTGCCCCCAAACCGTTTTTGGAAGCTTTTTTGGGGACCCCCTTTGGTGGCATATTTTTAACCCTTGTCCCTGGGAAGTTCGGCATTAATAAAGCTGTTTCCCACTGTTCCAGTGATGGGACTTGGGGGGTTTTCCAAATTTTAATAGAATGGTTTTGCTAGATAGAAAAGCAAAAAAAGGGTGAGGGTTGGGTTTGGCCTTATTTTGGGAAATCAAATTTCCAAATTCGGATTTAGACTTTTCTCAGGTAAAGCACAATTGGGGAAGCCCAGTTTGGGTATTTAAAAAACTGTTTTATACCCCCAAAATTACCCTGCAAATCCGGGCAATCCATACCTTTTATGGATAATTTTCCCCCTTTGCCCCACATGGGAAAAATGTGGAGGGTATGCAATGATTGATGCAATGGGGATTGGTTTTAAGGTAAATGGTACCCACTTAACTTGGATAATTTTATCTCAAAAGGGGGTTTAAAAACCTTTCAGCCGCCAGGAAGTCTTTAGTTCAGAGGGCCTCAGTGGGGTAAGAGGGAGGGTCCCTTTGCCCCCTCTAAGGGGAAAATTCGAAAAAGGGGGGGGAGACCTAAACAGTCCATAATAGTAAAAAAAAATAGGAAAAGACGGTTTTTTTAAAGGGTTTGTCGTTTAAAAATAGTTTAGGCCCCCTATTCAAGACGGAAAATTAAAACCAAAGTCCAAATTTTTGGGGGTGAAAGATGCTTAACTGCAATTTCCAAAAAAAAGGCCCCCCTTTGGAAGATAAAATTTTGGGACTGCAGCTCTGAAAAACGTCAGAAAGGAGACCATCTCTATTAAACTGTGTGAGATATTTCAATCCACGGTTTGGCCCCAAAATTTTTTAAATTGGAAAACTATTAGTTCCGGTAATTTTGTTACACCAAAAGGGGAAAAAACTGGGGGCCCGACGCGTCCCCCGCTATTTCCCCTAGGGGTGAATGAAAAGGCCCACAAAAGACACGTGCCCCCCTTTTGCGCGTATAGTGATCTGGAAAAAAATTCCCTCTCTAAAATGGTTGTTTGCGAGGCCCCCAAAAAGAAAAACCCCCCAACGCTGCCTCCAACACCACGGGCGGGTCAATTTCTTTCCCCCGGAACCATTTTTATAATAAGCTAAATTTAACCAAAAAAAAATAAAATTATAAGTCTGGAAATGAAGTTTCCCCCTCTGTCATTTTGGGTTTTAGTGTAGCTTGCTTAGACGGGGGTAGCACCCCCCACAAAAAAAGGGGGAAGAGTTTTTTGTCCAGAGATTTTAAATGTGATTTTGGAAGTATATTTGGGGGATGCTCGATTTTTGGTAAAAAAAGTTTTGGCAAAAGACCATTTTAACTATATTTACTCTCCCAAAAAGAGACAGAGGAAAATTGGCCCGGGCCTTAACCCCCAGTCCCCCTGCCCCTTTACCCCTGAAAGGGTTTTAAATCATTTAAAAATTTAGTAATATCTGGTGTTTTAAACAATTCCTAGATATTTAAAATGGCGAAAAACTGAAGGGTGGAGATGGGGGTCACCAACACCGGGGGCAATTTTGTCTAACATAAAAAGTTTGGATTTTTCCCCGTTTACCCGCAGACTGAGTAAAAATCCCAAACAAATTTATGGCCTCCAACAGGCATCCAAAAAAGGGCCCCGGAAAACTCCCAAATTTTTCCAACATGTATTGCATATAGTAAAATTTTTTCTTTCCCCCAACCCCAATGGCCATCCCGAATGTTTTTCATTTTGCATTGATCAAAATTTTAGAGTGGTTCCTTAATTTAGGGCAAAAAGGGAAACGGCCCGAGAGGGGACCTGCCTAGTGGGCCCCCCCCAAAATGGGAAAACGGAGGAAAAACAGGCCCTTTACCTGATTCGCTTTTAGGTTGGGTTTGGGATAATAGGGTAGCCATTTGATTTTTAAAATTTGAAGGAAAAAACCCCCTCCGTGACAACAGTGCCCCCATAAATCTCCCCTCCACCGAGTCAAAAACCTTTTTGTTGTTAAGGCGGCGATCCAACTACTCCCCGATTTGTGTGAGTACTTGCCCTGTTAGTAAAAATGTCGGAGGTTTAAATCGGTCGTTTTCCCCGGCATGATCCCCCAAATTGGGTCTGTCCAAAAAGTGACGAATCACTCCATTCAGTCCCTTTTAGCCCCAAAATTTTTGCCCCAAAAACTTTGCATTAGATTTTGAGGGATATTGGCCCGTAAGGGAAATGCAAGGGGCCGGGGGTCGAAAAGGGTTTTTGGGGTTATTGTGATCACCCCCCTCAGAGAAAGGGGTGGCAAAAAAACCCCCCATAGCGGAAATAATAAACAATTTTTCTAGTCTTCCCCTCCTTTTTTGGTCTTGTTTGTACAAATTGCTGGAAAAACCCTCTGGTCCAGGGTTTATGCGTCGCCAAAAGCCCCATTTGCCTGTAATTTCCGCCCTGATTTTGGCTGCCTTAGGTCCTCTACCTCTTCAGGGGTAAAACGGGGATATTATTTGCCAAAAAAGTGGGTTATTTCCCTGTCCCTAAAAGTTAGTTGGGGCGTAAAATTTTCTTTTTGTAAAGAGGCAAATTGTTCAATATTGCCCCCGGGTCTGGCCCCGTTTTTCCCTGTGAGGGCAAACCCCCCGGCCACCCCTTTTCATGGTGTCTCCCGCTATGGGGCCGAAAGCCAGTGCTTACCTTTTTTTCTTTCCCCCTTTCAAAAATTGATTGCTTTTGCATAAAAAGTCTCTTCTGAGTGTACTCTGTCAAGTGTAACGAATACTCTCTCTGAGCACTAACAGTGTCTCCTTAGTATTTTGAGATGGGCTTGTACATATCGCTTCTCCCCTGGGGGGCCTAAATTTCTCTTACTATCCCCCTCCTTGTATTTGGAGTTCTCCTCCCACTTTATTTTATCTGCTCCGTGTCCCCTTCTCAGCTCCACGGCTCAAAGCAGCCCCGATGGCTGGCCAGTGGAAGAATGTGTTGCACCTCCTCCTCCCAGTCACGGGTCATCCCTGCTTCTCCTTCAGGACTCCGTAAATCACCCGGCTGTATATGTGAGCGCTGTAAAGCTTATCTGCTCTCCTCTTCACCTCCAGCACAGTCCGGTGCCTTCCCGAACATTAAACTACTCTGCAGCTGGATTCAAACAAGGAGAAACAGCCTTCAACCAAAAGCTAAATGTCTTATCTGTAGCCTCTGAGGAGTCTCTATCCTTGTCTCTCCAAACCTGGAGCAGCAAGGACCACTATAGGGGGTCCAAAATCAGATTATTTCGGGATTACACAAGGAAGCTCAAGAGCCACACGTCCTCACTCCATGCAGGTCAGGCTACGCCCCTTCCCAAAGGTTTTACTCATACAGCATAGCAGTATGACAGGATATGTACGGACCCGGCAGAAACACCTTGAAGCAGTACATAAACAAGTTTTTGATTCTATTCCAGAAATGAGAAGTGACCTGAGTAGCCACAACCTTGAACTGGGTGATTGGGTGGTCCTTGAAAGACACGTGAGAAGGAGCCTTGAGCCTATCATTATGACGGTCCCTTTCAAGTTCTGCTGAAAACTGAGACTTTGATGAAACTAGAGGGAAAGAACAACTGGGTCCACACCAGCCACTACGAGAGAATCACTCCTTCCCGTGATTAGAAAGATGCTGAATAAGTTCCTGCAATGTCATAAACTATCATATGATTACTGTTGAATATGTGCACACCCCAGCAAGTGCTAGGACTTTGCCTCATCTAGTAATTCTGTCAACCTGGGATGAACTGTTACAATGTCTTACTACCCCCTAGAAACTACAGCTCCTAATTTCAAATCTGGACTAATGATGGAACATCACTGGAGGACTCTTACCCATAACAGGATGGACACATTCAATGTTTTTTTTTATGTTAACCTCACAACACATACAGATGAGGGTCAGAGAGTGAATGTGTTAATATAGGAGGGTTGGGAATTAAGAGTAAAAGTCCCCTTTAGTAAAGTAAAAAAATGATGAGCCCTGAGTTGAAAGTGTCAATAGAAAGGCCCATTTGTGATATTTTGGGATTTATGTTGATGTGGGGTACTTGTTAGTAATAGAAAAATCAGATTAAATGGGAAAGAGTAAATATTTCCCTTTTAAAAGATGTGACAATGTTGCATTTGGAAAGGGGATTTTAGTAACAGGCCCTAGAAAATGGTGATAAACTTCAAAATGTGGGTTTTTGGGAATCAGTTAGAAATTGGGTTAGTAAAAGAGTGTGTGGTTTTTTTTTAGTTTGCTCCTTTGTAATGTAAAATTTGTTACATGGGTCAAATTTTGGGAAAATTGCTAGAAAAAATGATATTGCTGAAAATTAAGTGGATTTATTCTTGGTGTAGAAAGAAATGATAATAGTAGGTCACCATTTACCTCCTTAGCCCCCCATAAGGATTAAATTAAACAAGATTCAGGCATCGTGTATAAAGGGATTTTTAAAAAAATAGTGTTTTTTTCAAGTGGTGGTATGGTTTGGAAAAAAAAACCAATGAAAAAGGGGCCTCTTAGGGGGTGATATGTTGAAATTTTTAAAACTAGCAAATTGGTTTAAGCCTAAGTGGATACTTAAAGGGAATTACAGATGGTTATACAATTTTTATGCTATAATAAGGGGGTGTGTATTAAATGTTAGTGCATGTTAGGAAACTAAAAGAAAAGATATATATTTGTGACTTGTGAGAAATTTTTTCTTTGGGTAAGCAGCCTCAATATGTTAGATGAGCTTTTAAAGGGGAGATGTCTTTTTTTTGAGGAATCCGATGGTGTAGGTAGGGGGTAAAGGGTAACAGGGGAAATCGGCAGGGGGTATGCATTTGGGAAAGTATAAAAAAAAAATAAAGACAGATTGATACACATATGGCTCAAAAGGGGGAGTTTTTTTGAGGGGAAAAATTATAGTTTTTTTATTTATATGATTGTATAACCTTTGTTTTTTTTCATCAAAGTTTGAAACATCGGTCTTTTGGAATGTTAAATAGACTGCCCCACCCCCCCCCCAATAAATTTAAATATGGCCCGGGGGGTATAGCCCTATTTTAATCAACAAGGTTCTTTGTTTTCAGTGACCGTAAAAGGGGGGGTCCATATTTAAATGTAAAACTTTAAAACCAAAGTATAGGAAATGTTTTGTTTTTTAATTGATTGGTAAAATTTTTCTTACAGGAAGGGGGTATAAAAAAAATAATTGAGTAAAGGGCAGACATTTCTTTAGCTTGCAATGAGATTTATAGCTGTTTTAACAATGCTTGCATTGAAAAACCTTTAATTTTACCATCAGGTCCTTTAAATTTTAAACCCCTAAATCTAAAAACTTTATTAAAACGGAATTGTTTTTATTATTACATCTAGAAATGTATCCAACCCTTTCCCGAAATCTGGGCACTAAACTTGTTCTATTATTACATCTAGAAATTTTTCAGACCCTTTTCCGAAACGGTCACTATAATTTTTATTTTTTACATTAGAAAGTTCAGGCCCTTCTCCCGAATCCCGGGCACTA
>JAODAL010036558.1:0-41520 GCA_025379985.1 Phyllomedusa bahiana
GACTTGATGAAAGTATCTTGTGCATAAGGTTTTGTTTTAAACCCAGATTTCCCTGGATAAGTGTCCTGCAATGACAGCAAATAAGGGACAGTTGCCCATTGCGTAGGTTGACACTGATGTTGTTCAGTAGGTATCTTCAGGCCTGTACTCACTGCATTGCTGATGAATAAAGCAGCAGTCCCACTATTTAGTTATTTTATGTGTGTGTTCAGGAAGTATCCTGGTATCAGATCATGTGCTACCCTAATTTAGTTGCACGTATCACCTGCAGATGGTGTATGACTATTGTTTGAGGATGTTTGCTTCCACATAATCAGTATAGGTTCTATGCAACTCATAATTTCATACCAAGATCCCCTTGAACACACACTCACAGGATAAGTGCAGTGGATTCCACATGTAATTGGGAGTGGATTAGGCCTGTGTGGATAATGATTTTTGTTTTGGAACTCCCCACACATCAAAAGAAAAAAGTTAGGGAAGGAGAATCATGTTCAGCTACTTCCTTAACTTCAGTTTACCTGCTATAAGTCACATCTTCATGCCACTAGAGTATGTGCAAGAGGAAAAAGGTCATTGTCTGCTTTGTAGTGTCTCAAAAACATGGACAAGAGGAATGGACTTGGTTAGGAGTTGGGAGAAATCCAACACCACTCCAGATTTTGTGCTAATTAGGCTTATTGGGAGATGCCTGGAAAACGTGGCAGCTTTTAAGCTGGCTTCTAGGCTGAGGAAGAATAGATTTCCCTGGATAATTGTCCTGCAATGACAGCAAATAAGGGACAGTTGCCCATTGCGTAGGTTGACACTGATGTTGTTCAGTAGGTATCTTCAGGCCTGTACTCACTGCATTGCTGATGAATAAAGCAGCAGTCCCACTATTTAGTTATTTTATGTGTGTGTTCAGGAAGTATCCTGGTATCAGATCATGTGCTACCCTAATTTAGTTGCACGTATCACCTGCAGATGGTGTATGACTATTGTTTGAGGATGTTTGCTTCCACATAATCAGTATAGGTTCTATGCAACTCATAATTTCATACCAAGATCCCCTTGAACACACACTCACAGGATAAGTGCAGTGGATTCCACATGTAATTGGGAGTGGATTAGGCCTGTGTGGATAATGATTTTTGTTTTGGAACTCCCCACACATCAAAAGAAAAAAGTTAGGGAAGGAGAATCATGTTCAGCTACTTCCTTAACTTCAGTTTAGCTGCTATAAGTCACATCTTCATGCCACTAGAGTATGTGCAAGAGGAAAAAGGTCATTGTCTGCTTTGTAGTGTCTCAAAAACATGGACAAGAAGAATGGACTTGGTTAAGAGTTGGGAGAAATCCAACACCACTCCAGATTTTGTGCTAATTAGACTTATTGGGAGATGCCTGGAAAACGTGGCAGCTCTTTAAGTTGGCTTCTAGGCTGAAGAAGAATAGATGTATGTGGTCTGTAAGAGCAAAGTCCCCATAGGCATGATCGGACGTGTTTAATGTATTAACAAGTAAATGAAGAATAAAGTAGGATAAAAGAAGGGTAAACAAGATTCCACTGTGCCATAATAAGCATTTCTTTGTGTGCCTAACCCAAGAATGGGGATCCCATAGCTAACCCCAAAGATATCACAGTATCTCACAAAACTGAGTACACCCTTCACATTTTTCTAATATTATATCTTTTCATGGGACAAAACTGAAGATATGACATTTTGACACCATGTAAAGTAATCAGTGTACAGCTTGTATAACAGTATAAATTTGGTGTGCCCTGAAAATAGCTCAACACACAACCATCAATGTCTAAACCACTAGCAGCAAAAGTGAGTTAAATTTGATGTTATCGATCCCACACTCACTCATACTGGTCACTGGAAGTTCAACATGGCACCTCATAGCAAAGAACCGGATCTGAAAAAAAGAATTATTGCCCTAAATAAACATGGCTTAAACTATCAGAAGATTGCCAACAACCTGAAACTGAGCTGAGGTATGGTGGCTAAGACCACAAAGTGGTTTAACAAGACAGGTTCCAGTCAGAACAGGTCTCGCCATAGAAGTTAAGTGCACATGCTCCAGGTCATATACAGAGATTGTCTTTTCAAAATAGATGTAGGAGTGCAGCCAGCATTGCTGCAGAGTTTAAAGGGGTGAGGGTTCAGCCAGTTAGTGCTCAAACCATATGCTGCACACTGCATCAAATAGGTCTGCATTGCTGTTTTCCCAGAAGGAAGCCTCTTCTAAAGATGATGTACAAGAAAGGCCACAGTTTGCTAAAGACAAGCAGACTCAGGACATGGATTACTGGAACCATGCCCTGTGATCTGATGAGACCAACATAAGCTTATTTGGTTCAGATGGTGTCAAGTGTGTGTGGTTTAAACCAGGAGAGGAGTACAAAGACAAGTGTGTCAAGCATAATGGTGGGAATGTCATGGTTTGAGGCTGCCGGCTGTAGAGAGTTACAGTTAATAAAGGAAACCATGAAGGTCAACATGAACTGTGACATACTGATGCAAAGCATGATCCCCTCCCCTTGGAAACTGGGCTGCAGGGATATATTGCAACATGATAATGACAAACACATCTCCAAGACAACCAGGTCCCTGCTAAAGAAAATTAAAGTAAAGGTGCTGGACTAGCCACACATGTCTCCAGACCTAAACCCTATTGGGCATCTTTGGGGCAAACTCAAACAAAAGGTGGAGAAGCGCAAGGTCATTAACATCCACCAGCGCGGTGATATCATGAAAGAGGACTCTAGTGGCTGCAACCTGTAAAGCTGTAGATGGCCAGAATTTGTCCATTTTCACTTAGGGCTGTACTTGCTTTGGTTGCCAGCGGTTTAGACATTGATGGCTGTGTGTTGAGTTATTTTGAGGGAACACCAAATTAACACTGTTATACCAGCTGTACACTGACTACTTTACATTGTATCAAAGTGTCGTATCTTCAGCGTTGTCCCATGAAAAGATATAATAAAATATTTACAAAAATGTCAGTTGTGTACTTACTTTTTTGAGATACTGTTAATACTGTCATACAGCAGTACTAATAATACTTACATTAAGTAATAATTAATGAAGTAATCATAATAATAATGCCTTCATATAATAACAGTGCCTTCATAGTTCTACCAAACATTTCGGGGTACTAGTATCATAAAATATACAAACAAAAACCACCACATTCTGTCAATCCACATCCTCATGATTTGAGTATCAGTTTCATGCACTTTACTCTTATTTTGGTCATTTATTTTAATGATTTGAATGAAAACGTCAATAGTTGTTTTATAATTTATGTCCCATAATCGTTGCCCTCCAACTTCTACTGTATTTTGCTGAAGCAATTGCGCAAATAAAGACTTTTGTTGATAATGCTGACAGTCAATGAAATAAAAAAGTGAACATAGTCAAGATTTCAGAAGTCATCTAATTCGACCAACAATACTGCTCCCTATTAATAAAACTGTACATTTCTTATTTCCCACATTCCCTTTTCTAGCAACTGTTTTCTATGTCTTCTAGTAAAAGCAACATGTCTCTTTCTATAGCTAGGAGCTAATTACACTAGCCAGCCAAAGATTTATTTGAGTGTAGATATAAGCAATGCAGGTACAATGCAAGCTTTCTTTAGACTGCTCTGGGCGTTCCCCAACTTTATCTAGCGGTGGCTCACATTCCTATTGTTGATTACTGTGTAATACATGGCCATGTCCAATTTTGAACTTTCATAAATAAAAGTTACAACACATTGCACATTTTAATTGCCAAACACTTTTCCTGTCTCTAAACAGAATAGAATGAATTGACACAAAACATGTAGAAATGTAAAACAACATAATTAGTTATTTTATAAAGTTGTGCATCCTTGTGTATCAGAGTAGTGAATCCTTTTCTATCAGCATCTGTGAAGCCTATAAAAACAAGCTTTTGCCAAGAATGAGTATCAACATTTTAATCTACTGTGCACAGGGTTCATTTTCATCCTTCAGAATGTACGGGAAACAGTACACTCTTTGTTCAAGAATTTATTGCACCTGCATTAAGTTCATTACCATCATTGTGAGGAGAAAGGTGCATTTTGCCTGTTTATCCAGTTTTTCCATTCTGTATTTCTAATATTGTGGAATTTGTGGCATACCAGGTATCATTCATATATCACTGACAAGGTTTTTGTTCGACAGTGAAAGGGAGTAGGACTTCCTCACCTAGGTGTACTATCAGTTCCCCTTCTCTGTAAATGCATCTGCACCTGGTCGTTGTATGGTGAATTGTGTAAAGCTTCATACCTCTGTGACAGGTGTCAGATACTAATTTCCTATCTTTTGGAGAAGAGTACTAGCAACTTGTTTGGACATTAAAAAAACAGCATTCTTTCCAAATATACTTTACTGCAGATCAAAAGGGGTGAGGTATCTCATTAGGGAGAAGCACCATGTTGACGTGTGGAGATTTACCGCTTTTTACACCCCATTAGTATTTAAATGTTCTAAAAGGCTTAAGGGAAGAGAGCTGAACTCTCCGGCACCATCTATTGGATGTAGAAATCCTTAAGTCACATCTGACTCACTGAGTCTTGCAAAATGAAAGGGATTTCCACATGCTCACATGGTGCTTTTCTCTAATAAGATACCTCACCCATTTTGAGCCACTATAAACGCCTCTCACATAGCCAGCCAGTAAGTTCTGCCCTCAACTGACGAGGGGTTAACACCCCAAAACAGGCATGGCTTGAATCCTTTTCACATTGCAAGACTTAGTGAGTCACATGTAATTTAAGGATTGCTACATGCAATAGAGGGTGCTGGAGAGTTCAGCAAACTTCCCATAAGCCTTTTGCAATCTTTAATGCATAGTAATGATTAGAAGAGGGTCGTCATTATGAAGAGGGTTAAAATGGCATTTTATGCAAATTTACACTTCTATCTGCCTTACTACAGTATATTGGATTAATGGATTATAGCATTGTTTACATTTAAGAGGATATCTTTGACTATGGTTATTGTTACACCTACAGTTGAAATCAGAAGTTTACATGCAGTATATAAAAAGACACATACGCATGTTTTTCTCACTATCTGACATGAAATCAGAATAAACCTTACCAGTTTTAGGTCAATTAGGATTACCAAAATTATTTATATTTGCCAAATGCCAGAATAATGAGAGAGAGAATTTTTTAAGGCATTTGTATTACTTTCTGCAAAGTCAAAAGTTTACATACATTTCATTAGTATTTGGTAGCATTGCCCTTAAACTATGACTTGGGTGAAACGTTTTGGATATCTTTACACAAGCTTCTCACAATAGTTGGTAGGAATTTTGGACCCTTTCCTCCTGAAAGAACTGGTGTAATTGAGACATGTTTGTAGGTTGCCTTGCTCCCACCAGCCTTTTCAGTTTTGTCCATAAATTTTCACTAGGATTGAGATCAGGGCTTTGTGATGGCCACGCCAAAACATTGAATAATTTCTGCCCAAACTTTACTTGGCTGATGTCTTGAGATGTTGCTTCAGTATTACCACATAATCGTCTTTCCTCATTGATGCCATCTATTTTGTGAAATGTACCAGTGTGTGCTGCAGCAAAACAACCCCACAACATGATGCTGCCACCCATGTGTTTCACAGTTGGGATGGTGTTTTTAGGCATCCAAGCTTCTCCTTTTTTCCTCAAATATAATGATGGTCATTACGGCCAAACAGCTCAATTTTAGTTTTGGCAGATCACAGGAAATGTCTCCAAAAATGGAGAACTTTGTTTCTGTGTGCATTCTCAAATATTAATCTTGCTTTTGTATGTTTCTTTGGAGTAATGGCTTCTTCCTTGCAGTGTGGCCTTTCAGCACATGTTGATACGGTACTCATTTCAATGTGGATAATAACACAATCTTATCAGCTTAAGCCATCATCTTCACAAGAGCTTTTGATTTTTTTTCTTTGGTTGATATTTACATGTCGGACCAAAGCACGTTCATCTCTGAGACACAGAAACCATCTCGCTTCTGAGCGATATGATGGCTGGACATTCCCATCTTGTTTGTACTTGCATATAATTGTACTGATGAATGGGGCACCTTTAGGTATCTGGAAATTGCGCCAAAGGATGATCCGGACTGGTGCAAGTCCATGTTGGAACCAATGACAGAATACATGGTAGATGGAGGATCCTAAAGAATAATTTTAGAGAACTAGGCTCAAAGCTGAAGGGAAGGACCTCCACAGTTGTATTCTCCGGAATACTGTCTGTGCCATGCGCTACGCAAGAAAGACAGCGGGAGCTCAGTGAGTTAAATGCATGGCTGAAGTCTTGGTGTAGGACAGAAGGGTTTGGGTTCATAGAGCACTGGGCTGATTTTTCATTGGGGTACAATCTGTTTTCTACAGATAAATTGCACCTGAATGGAAGGGGGTCTGCTGTGCTGGAGGAGAGAATTCTAGAAGGGGTGTGGGAGTAGTTAAACTTGGGATGAGGAGGGAGGACAATATAGAAAATGTAGGAGTAGATAGGTTAAAGAGTGGGAAGACTGGTGGAGAAGTGGAGTGGGGGAGGTGGAATAGACCATTGGATAAGGAGAGCCATGTGTTGCAAACCAGGTGCCTACAAAATCTCATGTAATCTAATGCCATCTACTAACTGTATAATAAATAATCACATGCTGTCTACTAAAGGTGTAATGTACAATTCCATACCATCTACCGAAGGAGAGATGTTTAATTCCATGCCGTCTACTGAACGGGTAATATATGATCCCATGCCATCTAATGAACATGTTAGATATAATCTCATACCGTTGACGGAAAGTGTAAAACTGGAAGGGAACTTAAAATGTCTTTTTACAAATGTCAGAAGTCTAGCAACCAAAATGGGGGAGCTCGAGGCGCTAGTTGTAGAGGAGCAGATTGATGTGGTTAGTATTGCTGAAACATGGTTGGACACTGATTGGGATGTCAACCTTCAAGGTTTTAATTTATTTATGAAGGACAGAGCGAACAGGAGGGAAGGAGGAGTGTGTCTGTATGTAAGGAGTGATATGAAGGAAATGTGAAAGAGGAAATAATGCAGAAAAATATTATTTTTGGCATAATCTATAGACCCCCGAACATCACAGAGGAGATAGAAGAACAGGGGCATAATCAAATGGTGCGGGCAGCACAATCGGGTACAGTGGTAATAATGGGTGACTTTAATTACCCAGGCATTGCCTGGGGTCACGGGTCTGCATCAACTGAAAAGGGAGGGAAGTTCCTCAATCTGTTAGAGGATAATTTTATGGGGCAGTTTGTGGAAGATCCCACTAGAAGTGATGCTCTGTTGGATCGCTTGTTGAGAAAGATCTGGGCGTTCTTGTAGATCAAAATGTAATTCTACCGCTGTATAAAGCATTTGCGCAACCTCACTTAGAATATGCTATTCAGTTCTGGACTCCAGTTTATAGAAGAGATGTAATGGAGCTAGAGAGAGTGCAAAGACGAGCAACCAAACTTATACGGGGAATGGAGCATCTTAGTTTTGAGAAGAGGTTAGTAGAATTGAACTTATTTAGTCTTGAGAAAAGACAGCTTCGGGGGACCATTATAAATTTATATAAATATATAAATGGTCTCAACAAAAAGTATGGTAAAAATTATTTCAAGTAAAGCCCCCTCAAATTAAAAGGAAACATTTCCTTTGGCTAGAGAAAAAAGGATTCAATCTCCAGAGGAGAAAAGCATTCTTCACTATCATAGCCTGCCTGAGGAGCTGGTCACAGAGGGAACAGTTGGGAGTTTCAAGAAAGGCTTAGATAAGTACCTGAAACTAAAGAATATTAATGCATATTAATGCATACATAGCTATGAAAAATTTTGGATCCTGGCTGGTGGCGATTCTGTGGTCAGAGATGGGGTCTCCACTGGAGAAGATTGGTTCTTGCCTTGTGGGTTTCAGGGCATTAACCAGTGGGGAGGCTGGGCATGGAATCCTTGACTCCCTCCGCTTGGCCACAATTTACCCACCCTTGTTGAACTTGATGGACACGTGTCTTTTTTCAACCATACTAACCATGTAACTATGTAAGTCCACAATTATTTTCCTGATATCTTGGCTGATTTTCTCATTATGTTACAGACAGAAGCATATTTCTGGCGTGTGTTTAAAATACATGCACAGGTGTGTCTTTAATTAACTCAGATATTGCCAATAAACCTTTCAGAAGCTTCCAAAGACGGGCGGTCCCAAATTGTTTAATGGCATAGTAATCCTAGTGTATGTAAACTTTTGACTTTGCAGAAAGTAATAAAAAATGCCTTAAAAAATTCTCTCTCTCTTATTACTCTGGCATGTGGCAAATATAAATAATTTTGGTAATCCTAATTGACCTAAAAGGGGGTAAGGTATTTTTCTAAATTTTTTTAGTTTGGGGGAAAAAAACCCATCCCTTATGTGTATTTTTTTTCTAGTGTATGCCCTTTTTGGTTTCAACTGTAGCTTTGCATAAAATACACAGTAAAGGTCTATGGTGATCATAATTTGGTTTTTTTGGGTTTTTAGGGGAAAGTAGCCAAAATTTGGGCATGAAATGAGGAAATTGTTAAAACAGTTTAAAAAGTATGCTTAAGTTTTCACTTTTTTATTTTTTTGATTTTTTCTGAAGCTTTGGGTTCCTTTTGTGGGCTTTTTACCTTTAAAACCCGGGCCATACTGTTTGAAGTATTTTATGGTGTTGATCCAGAAAAAGGCAAAAAGCAACCCTTCAGTAAACATTTTTCTTGCTTTTATAGGAACAATTCCCCACATACAGGATAAATGTTTTCTTTTTCAAAATCTAGTACAAATAGGGGAAAATTTTTAAAAATTAAACTAAAATATATTAGAAATTTCCCCAAAAATTGAAAGGGGTTTTTAAAAAGTTTCCACTTTCTTTTGGGGTTTTTTGGGAAGGTCCCATAGGTTTTTACAGTGGATGAAACTGTGGCTCTGATGATGCAGAACCCCTACTATTTCAATAATTATAATTTCTAAAGAACTACAGTATTTATATGAGGAATTATTTTTGTAAAAATATTATGTGCAATGCTTGGGATTTTAGTTAGGGGATGGGCAAATTTGTTTCAAACAAAGGGGAAATTTCTTTAGAATTTCAGGAAAAACTTCGGTTCGACAAAAGTCGAATTTTGGGGGGATTTTGGGGGGAAACGAAGGTAAGTGTGTTTTTTCTTTTGATAAAAGGGGTGCAGCCCAAGGGGTTTACGGGGGCAAAAAACCCTTGGGGGGAAGAAGGGGCATGCCTGCATGAAATGTGCGAGATAAGCCAATCAGAAAACGGGGGGATTCTGGACGTCCCCGTACTTTTTAAAAAGTCCGCGCACGACGCTGGGAGTCAAAACCCCTCTCATGTACTAAATCAGGGAAGGTGTGCCGTGGCTGAATGTGTTTTTTACTAAAGGGAAACTGATTTTTTTTCCCAGCGTTTTTTGTGGGGTGTTCTCAGTTTGTTCAGAGACTGCTTTTTCTTAATGTTCTTTTTCTGTTTTTTTGGGGGGAAAATTTTTTCTAAAGTTCCGGTGTGGTCCAGTCCCAGCTCCCATATTTTTTAAAAATTGTTTATTTCCCCCCGCAATTGAATTTTCCAAATGGGGAAACTAAGCAGTTCTGTTTTATTTCATTTTAAAGAAACGGGTTTTTTTACAATAAAATCCCAACTTCTTTTTTGGTTGCTAAATTTTTTTTGCGCAATTTACTTTCCGGGGGTTTTAATTTAAATGGTTTTTTTTTCTGCTGTGGGTGAAAAAAAAAAAACCCGTCTTTTTCACCGCCAAAAAATAAAATTTTTCCTGTATTTTAAAAATTCAAAGCGGGGTTTTTTTTAAAAATTTTTTCTTTTGTTTTTGTAGCGTAAAAAATTACGCATTGTAACACTACAAAGCTAGTAGTTTGTGGTGCTTTAATTCTTTTGCGGGAATTTACATCCAAGGGTTAACTAAGTATTTTTCTGTAGTTGTACTCGGTAAAAGAAAAATTTCCCTTTTTCCGCCAAAAGAAAAATTCTGTAAAATAATTCATATCCCCAAGGTTTAAATTTTGCCCGTTTGTGCTTTTACATTTAGTAAAAATTTCAAAAGTTTCTAAAGGCAAAAAAACAAGTCAATTTTTTTCCCGGCCAAATTTTTGGGAGGCGTTATGTCCAAAGGGGTTTTCCCAAGTTTTTTTGGGGTTTCATTTTTGGGGTCAAATACAGGGGGTGGATTTATCATTTTACAGATTTCTTATCAAAAAAGTGTTGAAAATTTTTGAAAAAAAACAGTATTTTAAAACAAAAGGGGGGGGCTCTTCACCTGCGAAGGGGGAGTGGCACAAAAAATTCCTGGAGCAAAAAGGGCCCCGGGCGAAACACAGCAAAGGGGGAAACGCAGCAGGGGTAAATTGGTGAGGCCCCAACTGCCGGGGTCATTAGCGGCCCCGGGGCGACTAGAACCAAGGGTTTTTGGGTTTGGGTTTGACTGGGGTCACCCAACTTCCCCCAGTTGAATCTGAAAACCCCCCAGCCAAGAGCGGTGGGAAGTCAGACAAAACCCCTTATTTGGGCCCCAGGGCCCCGGGGGGGGGGAAAAGGGGCCCTTTCCCCTTTGGCCTAACCCCTCTGCCCACCCGGTTTTCCCTCACCCCAAGAGATTTTACTTTATGGTCTGGGCTCGCCCATTTATATAGCGAGGATGAAAAAATTTGAGGAGGGCAGTCAGCGGGCATTTGGGCACGGGGGAAAATGGGGTAAAATACCCCCTCTTCTTGCAGAAAGGCGGAAAGTATAGATTTTGGGAGGGGGAAATGGGGGTCTTGTTTTTGAGGGGTCAGCCTTGCATACCAAGGACGGGGGGGGGACACATGAGTTTGAAACAAAAAATTGATGATGTGTAGCCCCCGAAATTGGGGCCGGGGGGAAGCAAGGGCTTCTTTCATCTTTCGGAAAAGGGAGGGCGCATCTTGCGCTCGGGCCCAAGCAGGCAGAAAAGCAATTGGGTTTGTGTGGCCGTTAGTCAGCACCCGGGTTTTAGCAGCATTTTAAGGGGACGGTCGGGGGGGGCCAAGCGGCCAGGGGGAAAAACCCCCGCTTTGAGGCCCAAGAAAGTAGGGGGCCAGGGGCTCGGAGGCGCGGAAGTAGAAGTCACTCAGTGCGGAGCTTTTGCGGAAAAAATTCAGCAAATCGGCGGTGTGCAGTTTTTGCAAAAGACCCCAAAGGACCCGTTTTGGGGTTATATTTTAAAATTTTGGGGGGGGGGAAAAAAAAGTGAAGCGTGGCCGGGAGTTTAAAATTGGCCCCCGGGCCCTGCGTAAACACTTGCAGGTCACCTTTCCGGTTGGGCCTGGGAGAAAACGTGGCTAAAGATGTGGTGGCCCCTTTCCTGCCGCCGCAGCAGCAGCGGGCCAGTGGAAACCCCAATTCCCCATTGAACCTTTTAAAGGGGTCCACCACCTTCCCAAAAGTTAGCTGTTTCTCTTTGACTTTCATCTCCCTTTTCCAAGATGCTCCTGCTCTCGTATTTAATGGAGCCAGCAGTCTTTTTCAGGAGGCGTTTGGGCAAGAGACAAAAATATGCGCCCAAAACCCATTAAGGGCAGCGGGCTGACCTTTTGCCCCGGGCCAAGTTGTTGGTACTGCAGTCCCCCCTTTCCCCAAATGGTGGCTGAATATGTAGAATAGAAAGTGGGCCAGCCCTTGGGGCTTATGGGTTTTTTTTTTTTTTTTTTTTTTTTCCAAAGGGTGCACGGCAGCGCGGACGTTGGAGCTGTAAAAAGGTAAGGGCCAGTCATGCCCCTTTTCCCCCCAATGGGTGAATGTGTTTCCCGGCCCAGGCACCCAAACAATTTGGCCCAAGAGACGTGCTTTCTCCTCCACTTTTGTCAAACTGGGGCTTGCCCCAAGGTCCCCCTCCTCTCCTCCCCCAAACACCTCTCGCCTCACAAGTACTGCCCCTTTCATCCACATTTTGAAAAGGGGCACAGCGGTTTGTCACGCATTTTCTACCCCGGGCTTGCCTTTTGGCGAACGAAGCCCACCCCGGGGGGGAAACTGTCCGCTTTCATGCAGAAAGGGAAATTCGATGTGTGGGCTTTACCCGCGCCAACTGAAAAATCGGAAAAATGGTGGGGGGAAAATTGGGGGGTTAACGGGTTTGTCCGCGTTTCACCGGGGAGGGATGGTCCATGCCCCTGCTTGGCGCATTTTGGTTTAAATTTGGGTTTGTGAAAAGGTTCCTGAAGTCACCCAAAGGGATTTCAGAAGTTTTTTTTGAAAATGGCCGGGAAAAACTGTGCATGACTTTATCCATTTCTAAAAAGGGCCAGGAACACCCCCTGATTTTCAGTGGGGGGAACGGCCCCCCCAAAACACACTCTGATATGCGATTTTTCCCACCTTGGGAAATTCCAGGCTGCCCCAATGTTGGCCCCCGGACTGTATAAAAACAGAAAAAGGGCCCTTAATGTTTTTTTGATGATGGGGTTTCCCGGATTACCCCCCCTGTGTAACTTTGATTTTCAGCCATTTGGCAGTCATGGTGACACCTGCCTTTTGTTGAGGCCTTTCGAGGAGGCCACGTTTTTTGTCATTTCCCCAGGACTAGGGGATGAAAAAACGTCTTCCCCACTGCCCCAGGGTAGTGGAAACGTTTCTAAAAAAATCTTTTTGGGCGGGGGGAATGGGGGAAGGTGGGCAATCTCGGGGGCCACAGGGAGTGCGGGGAAACTGAAATGGAGGAGGGGGAAACATTGGAGCAAAGCATTTTTCGGGTTAAAAATTAGTGAATTTTTACCGGGGGACAAAAAGGGGGAGGAGCAGGGCAGTGGAGGGGGTTTGGGGGGGAAAGAGAGGAAGACGAGGCAGTAAAACAGTGGAGATGGGGGGGCAGGGAAACCCCCGAAGTCACTTGTGCAGATGGCCCCCAGCATGCTGTTTTGCCTGGGGTAGTGAAGCGAATGGGCAGCATCCGGCAGAGGGAAAGATTCGGCTCTCCCCCCTATTGGTCCCCCCGCTACCCCGGGCCCAAAAGGGAAACCTTTTTCCCCGCTATTGAGAGGGAGGCAAACTCAAATACCCTTTTTGGGAAAACCTCCCTAGTTTTGTTGGCCGTGCCTAGGGGCGGGATTTGTCCCTCCCCCTGACCCGGTCTGACCGGGGGGGTTCCCCAGCGGGTTAAGTCTACTTTTGGGGGGCTTTGGGGGAAGGGGTGGGGTAGGAGCATTTCCAGCTCCATCCGCAAACAACCTAAGGGCTGGAGTCATGGGTGGCGCTTCCCTTTTACCCTTTGTGAGGAGGGGGAGTCGCCAGCAGTAGCAGAAACGGGGCCTGGAGCAGTCCTGGAAAAAAAAAAGGGGGGTGGGCCCAATGGACGGGAAACCCGCCCCCCGTTAGAAAAATCGCTGGATACTGGGCAGCAAAAATGGATGTGGGGGCCGCAACTTGCCCAGTTTGCAGTGGAGAAGGGTGTCCTGACCGGGGCCCGTAGTGTGGAATCGAGGGGTGTTCAGTGCGGCGGGGGCCCAAACGTTCCCCCGGAGAACCCGCTTGTCCAGGGAAATGTTGGGGGAAGATGACCCTTTTTTTTAAAATTTTAATTTAGGGGTGGATCGGGAAAGGGTTTTTCCACCCAAAAGCCCCTTTGGCGTCAGTCTTGGGTTCAAACTTCCCGCCCCAGCCACTATTCTGATTTCCCCCACCCGCCTGATTTCCACCCTCTGTGAAGTTTTTCCATCTGCCAAACCCCCCATCTTTTTCCAGGGGATTTGGTTTTTGCCCCCCCTCCCCAACAATCTTTTCATTGTGCCACTCTATGACCCCCCTTTTTTGCTGGGGGTCGGGGACAAACCACACTGTTTTCTTTTTTGCCCCCTTTTCTGAACCCCCATGCCTGCTGCTGCGCGGTCCAAAAATACAAACGTGTCATTGTGCCAAATGGGCCCGACCTCTTTCTGCTGCCGGGGCCCCTCCACATGTTATTGTGCCCCCTTGTGGCCTACTCCTGTTTTTGCCACCTTCCCGAATTCATTGTGGCCCCCCTCCGGGCAGGTGCTCTGCCCTGCCCTCCCCGTGTTTATTTTGCCACTTTTTGGGGGCCTAAATTTTTTTTTTTTCCCCCCTCCAAAAGTGTTTTTTGCCACGGGTGGGCCTCATGCTGCCCGCTGTGGCCCGTGTCGTGACCTTCCACTTTCTGTCCCCTTTTTGCCAAATCTGTGGCCCTTACTCCCGTTTTAGCCACCCCAGGAAAGTCATTGTGCCATTGCCCGACCCAAAAGCTGCTGCATTGTCGTGACCTCCAACTGTGTCTTTGTGCCACTCTGTGGCCTACCCCCTGTTTTAGCCACCCCCAAATGTCATTGTGCCCCCCCTGACCCCCATTTCTGCTTTTTCCGTGGGCCTCCACCCCTCTGTCCCTTTTTGCCCCTCCCGTTGCCACTCCTTTTTTTGCCCCCTCCAGAAAGTCATTGGGGCCCCTTTCCGGGCCTCTGTGCCGCCCAACCCTGACCTCCACTCTCTGTCATTGTTTCCCCTCTGTTGCCTACTCCTGTTTTTGCCCCTCAGTTTTTCATTTTGCCCCTGCCCGGGCCTTTATGTGGCGCCCGACGTGGCCCCCCCCCCCACACCCAGTCTTGTGCCACTCTGTGGGGCCCACTACTGTTTTGCCACTCCCCGAATGTGATTGTGCCCGCCCGACCTTAGCTGCTGTGTTTGGGTGCTGTTTGTGACCCCCACTCTCTGTCATTGTGCCACTTGTGGGTACTACTGTTTTTTCCCCCCTCCAGGGAAAGTCATTGGGCCCTGTCTGACCTCATGTGCTGCGCCGTGCCTTTCACCCCCTGTGTCTTTGTGCCCCTGGGTTTACCCTAGCTGTCTGTGGCTGCTTTCCATGGGCCCACAACTCTGTCATTGTGCCATGTCTGGGCCTCATGTGCTGGTGTGGCTGCTCGGAACCCCCACACTCTGGGATTGCCCTCTTTGGCCTACTCTGTTTTTTTTCCCCCTCCCGGAATTTTCCCTTGTGCCTTTTCTGACCCCTGCTGCTGGTGACTGGGTGGGGCCCCCCGGGACCCCACACACCCGTGTCTTTTTTCCAAAATCTGTGGCCTACTCCTGTTTTTTTCCACCTCCAGAATGTTTTTCTGCCACTGTCCCGACTCATGTGCTGCCTTGGGGGGGGGGGGGGGCCCGCTGCCGTGACCCACCCTGTGTCCCTTGTCCCCCTCCGGGGGGCCCCTCCTGTTTTTGCCCCCTCCAGAATTTTCATTGTTTCCCTGTCTGCCTTTGTGCTGCTGTGGCTGCCCGCCCTGACCCCCAAAAATGTGTATTTTTCCCCCCTCTTTTGGCCCACTCCCGTTTTTCCCCCTCCAGAATTTTATTCTGCCCCCTGTTGACCCCCATGCTGCTGCCCGTGGCTGCTGGGCCGGGGCCCTTTCACACTTTTTCATTTTTGCCAATGTTGACTTTGCTGCTGCTTTTGGTGCTGCGTGACCCCACCCCACTCCCGTCATTGTGCCACTGTCTGACCTATGCTGTGTGTGGGGTGCTTTCCCGGGCCTTTAAAAATTTGTCCCTTGGCCCCTTTTTCCCGCCTTTTGCTGCTGCTTTTTTTGGCTGCTGCCTTACCTTAAAACTGTGGTTTATTGTGCCCCTTCCTGAACCCCATTTCTGCCTTTCCCCCCCTGTTTTGTTTCCCCTGGGTCACCCACCCAATTTGTCATTGTGCAATGCCCCGACCTCTTTTTGTTTCTTCCCTGCCCCCCACCTTGTCCCTTGTGCCACTCTTGGGCCCACCCTGTTTTTTTCCACTCCAAAAAGTCATTTTGTCACTGCCTGACCTCATTCTGCTGCTTTCCCGGGCCTCCACTCTCTGTCATTGTGCCAAATCTGTGGCCTCTCCTGTTTTTGCCACTTTTCAAAAGGAAACCCAACCCCCTACCCCATTTTTAAAATTTTTCCCCCCAAAATGTATTGTTTTTCCCCCTGCCTGACCCCATTTGCTTGGTCCTGACCTCCACCTCTGGGCATTGTTTCAAATTGTGGCCCATCTGTTTTTTACCTCCAGAAAGTCATTTTTGCCCCTTCCCGACCTCATGATGCGCTGGCCGTGCCCCCCACACTGTGTCCTTTTTTTCCACTTTGGGCCAATTCTGTTTTTTTTCCCCCTCCCAAATTTTATTTTGGCCCTGCCCGACCTTTGTGCTGTGTGGTGCTGCGTGATACCCCTTTTTCTGTCAATTTTGCCACTGTTGGGCCCCACTTCTGTTTTGCCACCCCCAATGGCATTGGGCCCCCTTTGGCCTATCTGTTTTGCCACCTCAAATTTTTTGTGCCACTTCTGACCTTTTATGGTGGTTGGGTCTGTGACCTAACACTTGTTTTTTGTGCCCCTGTTTGACCTCATGCTGCTGTTTTGGGTTGCTGCCCGTGACCTTTCAAATCTGTCATTGTGGGCCCCTGTCTGACCTATGCTGTTTTCTGTGGTTTCTGCCGTGGAAACCCACACACTTTTTGTCATTGTTCCCCCTCTGTGGCCTAATTTCCTTTTTTTTCCATCTCTGAATGTCATTGTGCCCTGTTGACCTCATGCTGCTGCTGCTGCTGATGCCGGGGCAACTCCACACTTTTGTCATTTTTGCCAAATCTTTGGCCCACTCTGTTTTTGCCACCTCCGAATTTTCTTGTGCCCCCTTTTCTGACCTCATGCTGCTGTGGCTGCCGCCGTACCCCCACACTTTTGTCACTTATGTTGCCCCTTAGCCCTAGCTGTTTTTTTCCCGCTGTCGCTGCCAAGACATTATCAGGCGACATTCCCCCCTTTAAGGGGTTTTTTTGGCAGTTTTGCCCTTTTTAAGTGCCCCCGGGAATTTTGGAGAAGGGGATTCTAAGAGCCGGGGGGCGTATTGGGGGGTCTCTACAAACAAAAACATTGTAGGGAAAATTTAAACCCAAGGGTCCCCTGCATTTTTTTAAGCATGGCCAGCTTTTACAGCACCCTGCAGGCTCTGTGCAGCGGGGAAAAAGTGTTTTTTAACGTGATTCGTCCCCCAAGTAAATTTGGAAAGGGGTTTTTTTTTGTCGGGGGAAAATTTGGCGGAAAATCACCCAATCGAATTTTTGAGAAATTCCCCATCTCTCTTATTGTCCAATTTTTAAATTTTTTTAAAAAGTAAGTAATTTTATTTTGGTAAAACTATTCTCTTGAGTCATTTTCATCTCTCCTACAAAGAGAGGAAAAGTAAAAATATTTTTTTCATAATCTTTTTTTTTTTGTTTGTGCACCCAAAAGAGAGATTTTTAAAGTAGTTATTTAGGATTCCTAAATATTTCAAAAATTTATTATTTAAAACCCTTAAGGGTCTTAGAGCAAATGTCTTTTACCAAAACACTTTAGAATCTCTAGGAGATTGAGGCTAAAGAAATAATTCTAACTGCAAGAATGTTTTATGTGTTTGGAAGTGAGACTGAGCTTGAACTGCTGAGCATCTTGGCAGCCATTGTTGGACCTCCCTGGTGACTAAAACACTGCAAAATCCTTTCCAAATCCTTTCGGAAATTGCAAGTTTGATCAAATAACATTCTAAAATGTAATATTGAAAATGACACCAAATGGATTTAGACTCTAAATGAAAGTTAATAAAACAATGCAGTTTGGAAAACATGTACAATATATAATTAATAATATATAACATAAAACAGTTGGTTAAAAATTTATATAGATAGATGGAGCGTAAAATGACATTAATTATTTAAGAAGGAAAATTTTCATACAAAGCAAAATATTAATTGTATACATTTTAAAGAGAAATTGCTAACTTGATCAATTGAAATTTAAGAGAATTATTATCTGCACAATCTGGAAGTCATGTAATATCAGTGCAATTTGCTTTTCACTGACGTATCCTTAAAGCTGCACTAAAGGGACATGTCTATACCAGGGCAGCCTTGTTGTGAGCATACAAATAACTGTGTAATGATTTTCTTGGTGTGCCACAATACCCACACCACCTAGCTATGCCAATTTTGTTAAAGTGAAAGAAAAACAAAGGTATTTTTTGTTATTTTGGGTATACATCACTCAAAGAGGCCATACACAAAAGGGCAAGTTAAACCAATTAAGATGGTGCAAGGAGTGTAGAGGTAGCATTTGCCCCACTGCCTAGTGCCTTAGTGAGCGCAAACTCTCCTTATTGTAGGTGAGTGTCCTTTGAAAATTTTGCATGACAGCCCAGGAGCTTTTTCTGGGTTAAAATACCAGTTCACAATTGGATAAAAGCAAGACACAATGTTATATGGTTATAGTAACAAAGGTATAAAATACTAATTATAATCCTCCTTTTATACACCTACCATTAAGAAAGGGGATAGCTTCCAAGTATTCTGATTGCACATATACAAGGTCTTTATAAACTGTTTGTCCAATGCTTACGTGCAGTGCACCATTCTTTCTGATATCCTATGGTCATGCCAGGTGGTGGATTAAATAGACCAAAGTCCAAGGGTACTGTTCCATCCAAATCAAATGATCCATTACAAAGGCAAATTAATTTTCCTGTATAGCAGCAAATAATTGCTGTGAGAGTTTATGGGTTTATGGCAACATATAATGGGTTCAGTGAACATAAGGGAATAATGCCTGAAACTCTGATGATCTAGGGCTTATGAAGGAGTTAATGCCAGAATCTCTGGTGGTCTAAGTAAGAGAAGGGATTATTACCTGCATCCTTGGTGATCTAGGGCAGAGACATGGTAAATACCAGTATCTCTCATGGTGTAGGTAAGACAGCTAATCAGTACCATTATCCATAGTGATCTAGGGCAAAAAAGAAGTTAATTTTTAAATCCATGCTGGTTTGTGGCAGAAAAGGCATTTATGGCAGATAAGGAGTTAATTTTTAAATTCCTGGTAGTCTAAGGCAGTGTAATAATGAGAGGGGTTAGTATCAACCACGGGGTGACAAAAACACCGCTGGCAGACACCAAGCCCCAGCGATAGTAATGGAGAGGTGTTTGTCAGACATTACACATTACTAACATGAGATTATAAAAAAAACTAAGAAGAAACAACAAAAAAACACTTTATTTACATAAACATCCATTACAATATCCCTCATTGACCATTTTATTAAAGAAATGCCCAACATAGTTCAGCTAATCCAACATAATCCAACGGTTTCAAAGTAGTTCAAAGAGAAAACCTGTAGAAAAATAGAAACACTACAAAAAATATGATAGTACTAAACTCTATTCCCTGCACCCCTAGAGATCATTCCTGCAACTGATCTTCTTTAGAGGACAGACTTAAAGCTGCACAATATGATCCTTGGAGGTACAGGTCACAGCCACAGCTCAATCTCCGGGGGTTAGTTCTCTTTCTTGTACCCTCTCTCCTGTCGCTCTCTACAACTACTGTGCGATCTTCTGCCAACACAAAATTTTATTTTACCAAAGATGCAATAGAGGACACCAAAAGCCGAAAGAGTAACCTCGCTATACTCTCTTGGACTTCGAGAAGGCTTTCGATCAGGTGTCCCATTTTTACATTTTTAAGGTGTTAAAGAAGATGGGTATACCTGAGGCATTTTTTTTATAGTTGTTAATGGCTTTATATGATGGCTACACAAGTAAGATTTTAGTGAATGTTTTTAAGACAGAGGATGTTTTTTTTTTTTTTTTTTAAAATCTGGAGTGAAGCAAGGGTGTCCCTTGTCCCCACTGATTTTTGTATGTGCCCTAGAACATCTACTGTGCACGCTGAAATGGGACAAGCTAATCGGCGGAGTCCCCCTACCCAGGGGGAGTGGAATGGAGGCCAAAACAGTGGGTATATGGATGATGTGGTGGTTGTATGCAGGGACATTCCATCACTCCTGAGGTTGCTGAGACAGGTTGAATTCTACTGCTGCACTTCAGGTTTTAAAGTAAATTTTAACAGCGTTTTTAGCATTGGGACCATGGTCTTAAGGGATATCCCGGTCCTGGTGTCAGGCTCTGTAACCATTTTATGTGTCTCCTTCAATGATTCCAACGATGGTTTTAACAGCTGGCACATGGTGCCGCAAAAGGTAAGGTACGATGGAGGGTAATACGGTTGTTTTAAAGATGATCATTTGGCCCCCTTTACTCTAAGTCTTGTCTTCCCTCCCCCTACAAACATCTTGAAGATCACAAGAGCTTGTTTTACATTCTTCTGAGTTCAAAACGAGATATGGAGAACCCAAGACGAGATATAATCTGTAGAACAAAGCTGAAGGGAGGGAAGGACTTCCCCGATTTTAAAAGGTTTCATTTAATTAAGTATTTTTGTTACTGTTTTAATGCTTTACAAAAGCATTACCCATGGTCTTATCTGTTGCAGTAAAACCTTGGCTTCTTTATGTGGCAGCATGGATGGTTCGAGGTCACCAGGACCCAGCCATACGCGCTCAACCTATACAAGCAGTATGAGGTTTTAACCAGGATTGTGAGTTCTTTTAACCTAGTAGTGAAAATTGGTGATATTTTTAAAACCAATGGCAAACTTTTAGAAAATCTAAGAGATAGCAAACTAACAGTCGAGATCAGGATTTTTAGAGAGGAACGTTGTGTTCTTATCTGGAGAATTACTAGTGTGTTTTATCTTTTTAATTCCCATAAGGACCTGGCCTGGAGCAGCATTCACCAGTGTCTTCCATGTCGGACATTCCTGTACCGCCGAACTATTGTAAGGTCCACCACCTGCCCGAGAGAGAACTGCACAGATAAGGAGACCGTCATCCAACTATTCTGGGACTGCAGCTTCGAAAAAAAGTCTGGATAAAGATCATCCCACTGCTGTCGCAGTTGGTGGGCCAAAGGGCATGCACGCATGAGACTGTGTTATATATACTGTTGGAATGCCCCACACCGGTCCAAACTGTAATACCATGGAAAACTATATACTGAGTGACGTCAGCACTCTGGATGGCCAAGAACATTCTCCTTTTTAAACACCATGTTTCATCCGAGAAAGACGTTTTAGCATTCTGTTTTAGTGAAATGTATTTGTATTATTTCTTAGACAGGAAACAGCGCCGCCATGTCCAGCCAATGGCACTATAGTACGGTACTTGGAATTCATTTATGTGATTATATGTAGTTTTTATTGTTTATGTGAATTTTATGAAAGTTTAATTATTATGTAATTTTATGTAAATTTGAATTCCTGATGTATGTACTCCTTCTATATTATAGAACTCTGTAATGCTATAAGTTTTTGATAAACCGTGTCTTCCTCTATAAGGAAAAAAACCAACTGAAAAAATCTTGTCCTTATGTAGTAATATTATTGGGATTGATTGTTGTTTTTTTTTTTAGTAACAGCATGACAGTAACAAGAGGGGCGTAGCTTTAGGGGGTGCAAAGGTAGCAGCCGCTACCGGGCCCTGCAGCCTGAGGGGGTCCAAAGGCCCTTCTGCCACATAAGAAGAAACCAGTATTATACATAACATATGGTAGCTGGGGGACCCAATTCCACTTTTTGCACTAGGGCCCCGGAGATTCAACTTATGTCTCTAAGTAACAAGTATATTTTCTCAATGTATAGGTGTATTATTTGGTAACTGCATGACTATTGTTTAAAGTTAGTACACTTCACATCATGCAATGATGAGAGCTTTTGAAGATTCAAATTTGTTAACCCTGATTTACATTGTACAGTGTAATTCTGTGGTAACGTAAGTAGCTAAGCAAATGCACTTAAATTAATGACAGGAACATGCTTTTTTATTCATAAAAATACATAACGTTTACAATGTGCCATGAAAAACCCTGTGTGAAATCAGCCCTATTGAGCAAAATGTAACTCAGAGGGCCCTTGGACCAGATGCATTAAGACCCTAGCAACGCCCCATGTAACATACATTTTGATAAAAAAAAGTGCACTAAGAACCTTAAAGGGAACCTATCACACAGGTTTTGTTGCCCTTGTTGAGGACAGCACAAGCAAGTGACAGACAAGCTGTTTCTAGTGGTGTGTTCTTTATTCTGTAAGATGCAGTAGTTTCCAAGCACTTAATGCTCAAATCTGACAGTTTGCAGCCTGTTCTGCCAGAGATGAGTACTGCTTATAAGATGTAAAATACTTATACACAGACATTCCCATAACTGCTGCTTCTTTGATAACCAGGGTGCAAATTTGGAATCTGTTTTTGTGATTAGGCCACTGGTTCTTTTAAAGGGTCAAGAAAAGAATTAATCTGAAATGGGACAGAATGTTTAAAGAAACAAACAAAAAAAAAAGTTGTACTTACTTACCTGTGCCCTACTGCTGTCGCTCCGGGGCTCCTCAGCGATCCGTTCCTCTTCACTTCCAGGTTCTCATCCCAACATGCAGATAAGGGTTGTTCTCCATATAGTGTTCTCAATATAGTGCAAGACTTTTCGGGGTGCATTTTACACAGCATAATGTGAAAAAATGCTGTGTGAACCCAGTCTCAATGCCTATGTGGAGTACTAACTGGTAGAGACAAAATAAAGCTGAGTTTGAGTACTTGGTAGGTTTTATAAATAATTGTTTCTCTGTAAAAAAAACTACATGTGTTTCTCTACTGACTAACTACATGTGTTTCTCTCTGAATAAAAATAATAAAGAATACCATTTGGTTGCATAATGAAAAAAACAATTTTATACATTCATCTTTATGTGTTGTTTTAGGACAAATAACTAACAGTACATATGCTGAATAAGCTTACGTTAATGTCAACAATAAATTCAATTTACAAAAGGCAGCGAAGCTATTTATATTAATCCCATATACCACCAATAGACTGCCATTCTAAAATCAATGAAGTGGCATTCTAAATATCATATGTCAGATATGTGATGCTATAAGAGCATACTTGCCAATTTTAGAACATTGCCTTCAGAGGTGCTGCTCTGTGTCTCTCTAAAGGCCATGTTCAAAAGTTGGGCCACAGAATCTGCATAAACCACACACCCTTTTATAACAACATACCCCTTTTGCCTAAGCCACGCCAACTACGCAACTGTGTAATGGCTGTGGAAGAAAGCTAGGTGAGGGGTGTGACATCATACAATCTTCCTGGATGTTAGATAGCCTATTCAGCATCCAAAAAAGCTCGGAATTGCTGCCAAACTGTGCCCGAACCTAAACCATTACACTACTACCAATATTACTGCTATACAGTGATCATACAGTGGTAGATAGGTATAGATGGTATAAGTTGTTACATTGCAGTTACTTGACATCGTCTCTAACTAGAGCCAATCACATTCCCTTTATTTCTCCATCCAATCCAAACCACCGCGACAACTTGTCCCGGCCACGACTTGTCCATGGATAATTTACCACACAAACATCTTGAACTCTTCACTTTTCTGTCACCTCCCTATCTGTGTCCTACCTCTGTATAAACTCCTGATGGGGCAATATATGAAGATTGAGAGGGAGGGTTATGGGATGGTAGGTGGGTTTTTATTTTGTGTTGGTGTTACGAGGAGCCCCGCAGGTCGAGCTGCCGGCGCACTCGGGTCCCTGCGGATCCCCCAGATTCTGGGATGAGTGGCACCGCGGTCCGCGTGTTGGGCCCCGGACACACTCATCTCACTGTGCAGGAGAACTTACCCCACCGCGTTCCTGCTTTCCCACGCTTCCTCTACCGGCCGGTGCGTGCATCCCCACTCCTTAGGGCGCCCGCGCACCGGCTCTCTCAAAATTTAGGGGACAGTGCACCGGCAATTGGTTGATTGCCAGCCGCTGACCCTATATAAGGTTTACACCTCCGGTATGTTCTTGCCGGATCTTCAGTGCTACTTCCCTTTAGAGAAAGCTGTTTCCAGTGTGCCTGCATCTTATCCGTGTTTCTGTTCCTCGCTGCGTTTCTCGACCACGAATCTACGCCGCCTGCCCTGACCTGCCACCTGACCTTGACTACGAGTCCATCTTTCGATTTGGTACCTCGCTGCACTTTGGCTGCTTCCGCAAGCTAGTCGCGTCAGGGGTAGCGACCTGGTAGAATTCAGCAAAGCCCGCCGCAAGGCAGGGTGGGCTTGCTGCGGCGGGCTCTCGTGAATACCGGGACCTACTTAGACTCCACTCCCTGGCGCTTGCGGTGGCCCAGAGGATCCACTACCTTCGGTGTTACAGTTGGCATAGGTCACATAATACAATGTTGGTGAAGGGGCAGGAGAAGAGGGTATAGGAGGAACATCCCCCTGGAGATTGTGCTGTAGCTGTGACTTGTACCCCCTAGAATCATATTGTGTGACTTGAACTCCTTCCCATGAACCCCCAGAAGATCAGCTGCAGGAATGATCTATAAGAGGTGCAGGGGATGCCGTTTAGTACTGGCATGTTTTTGTAGTGTTTCTATTTTTTTACAGGTTTCTCCTAGGGACTTTGATGAACTCTGTGGACTACATCGGACGAGGATTAGATTCATTTATTTATTTATTTATTTATTTATTTAATAAAATGGTCAACCAGGGCTGGTGTCTGAAAGTGCTATTTAAATAAGTGTTTTTGTTTTGTTATGTTTTGTTGTTTTCTTTTTTACCATTTAGTTCGTTGCTAGTAATGATGATGTCTGACAAATGCCTCTCCATTAATAGAACTGAAGATTGTTATAAGCCAGCAGTGTATTATGCTTCCCCAAGGATAACAGTAACTCACTATGACCCCAGGGGTACTGGGAAAAGCCAAATTACCATCAGAAGTCCACCCTGTAATGTGACGATCTACTTCTGGGGCAGTTGTGGGCTAGTATTTTAAGGGTGTGAAGAGCTAACTATTGATATATCTTCCCCTCTTGATAGTGTTAGTCTGCATATTTCAATTTTACCTTGGCTGGTTAAGAAAAATTATTTATTGATTCCAGTGGATACATATACTTAGATATTTAATAAATAAATGAAATGATGTGGGGACCCACACATTTTTCATAACGAGCCAAGGTAAAACCAGCCGCTGAAGCCTGATTCTATTAGGGTTGGAAGGTTCATGAATAGTGGGCCCTTCCTATCCTAAAAATATCACCTTGTAGTCGCCCCAGAATCATACCGTCACATTAGAGGGTCTGTTTCTGACGGTAACCTGGCCCTAACTAGTACCCCTGATGCATTGGGTGCAAGGGTAATAGTAAGAGGGGATTGGTGTTAGCCTCTGGTTGGCAAAAAACACCACTGGCTGACACTAAGCCACAGTACTAATATTGGAGAGGCATCTGACACATATTAATATCTGAATTAAATGGTAGAAAAAAAACAGATTGACATCAACACCACAAAAAATACTTTACTATATATAAATAAACATTCACCAGCTATAACTCTCTTTAACCATTTTATTAATGAAATAGAGCCAATGCTTATCTGATGTAGTCCAACAAATCCAATATAGTCCAAAATGGGAACCTGTAAATAAACAAAAGTACTATGCAAATGCAAATACATAGGCTTAATTGGCTATTTAGCATCAAGGAAAACTGAGTGAAGCCTCGTCCCTCATTCCTATCATAGGAAAGCTGGGTTCCATCGGTGGTGGATGTGCATCATCCAGATGTCTTGGATACACTATCCAGCATTCAGGAAAGATGGGTGATGCCCAATCCAGCATGCTACCCAGCATGCAGAAAAGCTGTGTGGAGGATGGACATTGGATATTCTATCCAGCATAGGGGAAAGCTGGGTCACAACTCATGCCCACAGGAAATCTGACTGCCACTTAAGGGGAATGGAACATCAGACGCTATTTTTCAGATGCTGGATAGGCTTTTCAGTTTCCGGTGACATCCCATACCTGTTAGGTGACATCCCAAGTTAGATGACATCCCATACCTGACAGGTGCAACACAGTTATCCTATCTTAGAAAATCAGGATGCCACCTGTGGGGATGGTTTTTACCCAGCATTACTGGATAGCCAAGCAAATGGGGTGATGCGCCCCATCAATCACCTACAGGTGGCACCCAGATTTTCAACCTAAGATAGGAAAACTGGATGCACATCATTCCCTCCCCCCACTTCTACCTAATTACCTCCACTCTGAACTCCCTTCCCATCTAATGTCAAAAAGGATACGAATGGACCAGCATCTCATAAAAGTGGAAAATGCTGTATTACTTATTCTCACATATGTTATGTTTATTAATTTTTCTGTATAACCTCTTTTTTAATTTATTGGAGATGTTCCCTTTTTCCTTTACAAAATCTCTGTCCAATGGACAGGCCCTTCTAGCTCTTATCATTTCTCCCATAGGTATTGAGGCTATGGTATGAGGTGAGTGGCAACTATCCGCACGTACTACAGTATTACCACTGTTTGGCTTTCTATATAATGAAGTATATACTCTTTTCGTATCCACAGATTCTCTTAGAATAACATCAAAAAAAGAAATACTCATGTTTTCTACCTGATGTGTAAACCGCAGGTTACGTTCATTGTTATTAAGATAAGCTAAAAATTTGAGTATGGATGCTACATTGCTTCTCCACACAATTAACAGATTGTCGATGTAGTGCACATACCATTTTATACATTCACCATATGAATTATGAACACTATACATGACATGGTGCCCCCACCATGCCATGAATAGGTTTGCCACCAAAGGGGAGGAAGTAGCACCCATAGGGGCCCCCAATAGTTGTAAATAAAACTGTCCATTAAATTGAAAGTAATTGTTCTTAATTAGAAAGTCTATGCTCTCTAAAATAAAAATGCACAGACCTTCATCGACCGTTATCTCCCTTCTCAAATCTGACCCCACCGCCCCCACCCCTTCTCTAAACACTACCACTCTAGCACCCACTTCAAACCCTCTTTCTCCCACTGTTGTCCATCTTTCCCCTGGAAATATACTCACCAGGGGAACAGCCGGCAGTCTGTAGTGCTCATTACAACCAGTGCTTTGCTGAGAAGAAGTGGTGGAACATCCCTGCTCCTCCCTCTCTTCCCAGTAATGCACTGGGGAAAAGCTCATCAAACAGCAACTTGCAGAGGCTGGAATCTACTCTCCCCCACCACTGCTCCATTCACCCCATTGCCATCAATTAAGTAGCCACAAGTCCCCTCCAGCTCCGCCCTAAATAAACCCTCCAGCCCAAAGGCTGGTGGTTACAGTGGTGGCTGGGAGATGAGGTTAAAGCAATGTAAAAACAAATTGTAAAAAAGCACCCTGTTGCCCCCCTTCTTTTAATAGGTGCAGTGTACGGGCCCCTCACAGTAAGTGGCGTCAGGGCAGCGTCTCATGGTGCTGCCTGGTGCCGCTTCAATTTCAGAGAGCCTCTGGCAGTCGTTTAACTTCAAGAAGTACACCATCTCTCCCCTGAGATTTTGTGAAGTCCCCCCTACCTATGAGAGTCTTCCTAACAATCCAGGAGAGTTGGCAAGTATGTATAAAGGTAAGGCGGATGCTGAGAATAGGTAACCTATTTGATCAATATGAAACCTTTTTAAGAAAAGCACACACTTTCACTGAATATCCAAATATGTTTACCTACTGTTTTACTGCATGTTGTCATGCATAGATGTACGGTATATATTATTTTGTAAAAATAAAAATGTTAAGTAACAAATTAATTGTGTAGTATCACCAGGGAGATTGGTTTTCCCTCTGTTTGTGGATCCTACAAATGGCCTATCTTCAGTGAAACACTCTAAGGGCCACATGTATGAAAACTCTCTTGGTCTAAAACTCACTTTGTTGACCATAGCAACCAATCAGAGCGCCCCATTTATTTCATGTAGTGCTCTGGAAAAATGTGTAGGGCGCTCTGATTGGTTGCTATGGGCAAAAAAGTGACTGTTAGACCTAGACAGTTTTCATACATGCGGCCCTAAGTACATAACAATGATGCAAGTAAAAATACACCTAAAAATGAGACCAAAAAAAACCATACACATCACCAACCCAAATGATACCTATGGCCTATCCTTAACTAAAACTATAGGAACATGTGACAAAATATGTGACATAAAATAAGGAACTAACAACACTGTGGTGGGATTGCTGCAGTGCTAACATAGTTCACACAGATCTCAGATGAGAGAACAGAAGAAGCGGACTGGCAAGAAAAAAGGTATCTTCCCTTAATAGAAATAGGCAAAGGAGATAGATTTGACCATTTTTTTTTTAAATTACAGTGACCTCAAGTCTTCCTCTTTCCCTCCATCTGTTTGGGAATTACAACTCCCAGCATTAGACCTTCAGGACCAGCTGTAGTTTTCCTAACGGCTTTGGAAACATAAATTGGAGTCCCATCTTAACAGTACCTGCTATGTGATGTGACAGTTTGTCATGTTCACGGGTCGTTTCTGCTGTCCTGTTATGTTACAGTGTGGTGTGGGCACAGGAAATGTGCCCACATCATACTACTGTAACAACTGGCAACTGAGACATTATATTATCAAAGCCATTTAACCCTACAGATTCCACAGGGTCATAAATACGATATAATATTTTTAATGCACAGTCCATGATATCAAAAAAACAAGAAGCAGGTTTACAATTTTGTTTATGTTGCCCCCAAAATATAGTTAATTTCTATAAAACAAGATTCTAAAATTGGTAACATATGGTATTGTTGCTATTGTAATGACATGTACACTGAAATTAGCTTGTAGCTTATACTACTTTTATAGCAGGTTTATTATTTTTCCACCCAAAACGTAATAAATATAAGTAAAAAAAGACACCACCAAATAGTGCAATTTAAAACAAAACAAAAAAAAACCTAGTGCTTATATGGCTATGTCAATAGGAAAATAAAAAGCAATGGCCCTTTAAATGCAGTGGCAATAGTCCCCCTATTTGAATCCTGCTGATTATTAGGAATAAAACACTTGTTTTGGGTTGAATTTCTCAATTTAAACACCTGAAGCATCAAATAACGTAATTTTTTTATGAACAGCACTGACTTGTGCTAATTTTATGGTTTCATATATAACATTTTTAGGTCTGAAACCTGCTTGGTTTGCTATAACATCTTGGTTGTAGTGTGGGAAATAAATGCTTGAGAGCGCTTTGTATAGGGAGCTTGGAGAAGTAACAGCTGTGTGGGTGTCTACTGTGTCTTCCAGAGCTTTCCAGTAAATTACATTTTTTTTTTCTGACGTTAAGAACTTGGAAAGACTCCGCACATAGCAGAGTGACTGCTTAGAAGTGTGTTCTCTCCACTGAATCATCCTACTTACAGTGATTCACTTGTGCCCATTTAGTTACTTTTTACATTTGTTTTTGAGTCCTACATATCTCCTGTTTGACACGAGCTTACAAGTCGCTTGAGTTATTGCTGTAGTTTTTTGTTTCACATTTTTTTTTACAATAAATCTCATTTCCATTTAGAAGTCAGCGGTTTTTGAACAAAAAAGAACAAAAACATTCATAGGAAAGTCATTTTAAGAAGAAGCAGATGTTTACAAATAAAATACAGCATTGTGACTAATATATGCCCCCATACAAGTAGGAAGTCTTAAAAATAAAAATGAGTCACGAGAAATGCCTGGACTGCAACTTATTATGAATGATGCAGTCACAAGATAATGGAAACTGTGACATTAGGATGAATCTAGAGGAAAAGCTTTGTATTAGGATGTAAGCAGATGTATAAATGTAACATTTCTCAAGCATCTTTTCCAGTCTCCCTACATTTTAAGGATTTCTTCCAGAAAACAAGGCTAAAAATATAAGTAGATGAACACTTTACTCGTGTTTGTTCCACCCTTTCAAGTAGCTAATTTTTTTATTCTAAATTATGTTATGATTTATTAATGTTACACACCAAAAATAAATGCAAATGTTAATACAAAAGTATGTAAACGTAAGTTTACCCAAGACGGAGGCATCATTGGCCCGATATTTATGGTACCTAAGTGAACCTTTTATTGCAGCTGAATGATCAGGCTAGAGCAGGGTCTGAAACTCAGCCAGAGAAATGGACCACACATAAAAAAATGTTAAGTTATTTGATATAATACAGAATTATTGATTAGGTCGTTCTTCACACATCAATGCCGAGAATGTGTTTTTTACATATTTTTTCCAAGGTAAGGGTGGTGTATGCTGTCTACTTTATTTTATTCTATTTTTTATTTATATATTTTTTAAAAAAAAATTTCTTCTATTGTCTCAGCATGGGACTGGACTGAGTGATCACTTGTATTTGTTAAAATACATTGCAGCAAATGGCTGGCAGGCCTACTTCACAGACCGACTGTCACGTCAGAGGAGGTGCAGTGGGCCCTGACTGCCACCCAGCCCACTGTCCCTACCTACTTGGCGTGCTGCCCTAGGCGGCAGACCCCAACTGGACGACAGTCCCTATACGGCTACGTGCAGGGCCGTCAGAGGAATGCAGAGTCAGACAGTCCGGATCGATAACGGTGCGGGTATGCCAAAGCCACAAATCGAGAACCAGAAGAATAACAGGAAGGAAGCCGAGGGTCAAACACAAGAGGTAACGCAGTATAAAATCAGAAGCCAGAAACGAAGTCGAGGAGCAAGCCGAGGTCAAGAGAACAGAAGTAAACAAGCAAAGCAACAAGGAAACTGGAGAAACGCAAGGGATAACCTTTCACAGGCAAAGGCAGATTACACTGAGCCAGTTTAAATGAGGTGGCTGGACACCGCCCCCGCAGCTGATTGGTGCGACCCCCGGGCTCCTCTATTGGCCTGTGCGACACAGCCTCTGACCTTATTGGGATCCGAGCTGACAATTTTATGTTCAGCAGTCAGGCTTCTCCCTGGGTGTCGACCAACTAGAGGAATTAACCCCTGCAGCGCTTGGCTCCTCTATGGCAGAAACATGTGCTGTGACACCGACTAAAGACTCTGACTATCGTGGCAACCATCAGCACCCAACAATCACATAGTAGGGTGGCAATGGAGGACACTTGGAGCCTCTTCCTCTGTCAAATTCATTAAATGCAACAGTTGCTATTTACGGCAGCATCTAAGGGGTTATATAGAATGGACCAGTGTGCCCATCCTTTGGCATGCTCTCTGTTGTCCTGCAAATAACCCATAGCACATAAACTAGAGATTAGGAGCAAATATTGGGTTAAATTACTATTGATCCACAGCTCTGTTTTATAAGAACCCTGCTAAGCAACTCCCCATAATTCTACTTTCGGGCCCACTGGAGGCAGAATATTGATGTTAACCACAGTCACAGAAAAGTTTTCCTGTTTTGAGTGATACTTTTCTCCACAGGAAACTCTGTATATGGTAATTCTACATGTATAAACATGCCTCACAATCCCTCCAACTCACAAAAGAGTAGGGGAAAAATCTGGAACAACCATTGCTGCACCATCTCTATAATGTGCCGCAGCTGTTTTTTCTTCATGTGTAGGCAATGAACCCTAATACAGTAAAGAACTGTGAAAACAAGTATTTGGGAGGACTGCATATAACATCCCGCTGTCTAATTAACCCAAAATAGTCACTTTTACAATAACTTCTGCTGGGATTTCACTTTAAAACTTGGTCATATTTATTATAGCAATTATTGCAAGCAAATCCATATCTTTCTAGTCTTTCACATCTCCTTTAGTAATTAGAACTTATTCTCTTGCAGACATAATTTGATTTATGTTCTATGTATGAACTACTTGGTTCAGAGCCTGTGACAGTATTGAGATCCACTAAGGACTTTGATGAGTCCAAAAAGTTACTTTGTTTTATTCTCAGCCATTCACATTTTTCTCAGTCATTTAGATTGTATTGCTGCATAACCAAATTACATAGATGACTAAACTGCTGTATTACAGAAAATATATTGCAATCAATAAAGAAATGGTAAAAAGGCAAGTTTTCTCACTATGATTGTACTTCCATCATCATATTGGGTCATTTGTTATGTTGTATTTATAGCATTTGTAGCAAATAATAATATAAAAAAAACTTGTATTTCGTCATAAGTTCTATCTTTCATCTTTTCATGTAGGTATAGAGGTATAAGATGCTGCAAAGTAAGAATGCTTTCAAAATAGGAGTGTTAATAGTTAATTTTAACAAAATGCAGAATTAATGAACAAAACATCTAAATCACATTAGTATTTTGGTTTTATCACCCCTTGCCTTCAAAAAATCATCTGTTCGTCTATTTATACTTGCAAACAGTTTTTTAATGAATTTGGCAGGAAGATTGTTCCCAACATCTTGGAGAAATAGTCATAGATGTTTTGTGGATGCATGATTTCTCAAATCCTTCTTTTTCTTCAGTGATGAAAATATCAGGGCTCTGTGGGGAAATATCACTTCCAGGACTCCAAAAGCAAAGGGAGGACACACCAAACATTGATTTGACTTTGGTTCCCTTTTGTTTATTCACTTTACATTTTGTTGATTGATAAAAAATAAACTATTAACACTTCTATTTTTTTTAAAGCATTCCTGGTTTGCAGCATTTTTTTTCCACACCTGCCTAAAACTTTTGCATAACACTGTATGTTTTTGAAAACCTGAACCAAACATGATTGACTAGATGGACTTTCCGCCATCCCATGCTCCATCTGTCCCATTTGTGTAAAATCTCCAGAAATACTTACTTGTATCTTTATATAGTATGTTTAGGACCTGGATGATTTGCTGCTGTGTACTTGGAGAGGATTTGTTGAGCTGACCAATCCATAATTAGTTTGAAGTTTCTTATATTTTACATTAGGAAATACTGACTTGTTTTGTAGTTCAATCGAGTGCACAAGACATAGACATAGCTTTCTACATCTTCAGTGACAGAAATATTCCAACAATTTAAGGCTTCTGGACCTGAAAAAATTATCAATACATTTGAATTATACCAGTTCAGCAAGAAGTCTGAACTACAATTTTCAAATAGTGATAGATAAATGTATTTGTTGCAATTATTGCTTCTTATGGCCATACAACCTTTGTATGTGTCCTGCTACATCACATGAATGCCATCGAGAGGTTTCATCTTGTAGACAGATGAAGACCTATTGCAAAAGATGCTCCCAATTAACGTTAGCTTATACTGTATCACTAGGGGAAACACAAGCACAGAAAGGACTGTCCAGCGAAGAAAACAAAAAATGGGTCATGTATTGACTCAGGTGTCCTGTGCCTAACAAACATTTGTCTAAAAATAATTTCAAAATACAATTGTAGGGGATATCAGGAATATGCAAATACTTTTTTAGGACATTGTGTACCACAGAAGGAAAAGTCTACTCTATTTTCTTTACTCTAAGTAACAAAATGTTTTAGAAATCAGACTACTCAAGAATACCCACAATGAATCACATGTCTTTGTTGGTTTTAAGTCATCTTAAACATAGCAAGGCATCAAGCCAACTTTCTTTCACAACTACTTCCTCCATGCTATGATTGATTAGTAAATTAGTTTTGAAAGCCCTACATTTTTATGTACTTCCTTTGTGTACAATAGATGTACAAGTACAATGTGTGTTCTTTTTTTTTTCTTTTACACGCTTGTCACAACTTCTAATAGAATCAGGACTTCAATTTATTTCCCTGTTTTGGTAATGAGCAAGACCCATTCATATGTTCACATTGTGAACATAGCATTATAAAATAGATGATACTTTTTCATGGCATATTTTTCACAAGGATTATATTTTATACTGTGTCAGTAGACAATTAGGTGAAATAACTGTATAGCTGTAAAGTTCTTTTCATTGAGTATGTATTTTTACGCATTACCTTTATTTTACTCTTCTCCGTACAGCAAAGTACCGTATATACAAAAGTATAAGCCGAGTTTTTCAGCCCAAAAAATGGGCTGAAAAATCCCCCCTCGGCTTATACTCAAGTCACTGTTGGCGCTCGGGCGCTGCGATAGCCCGTGCGCCGACAGGGACGCTTCAGTTATATGCGACTCCTCAGGGAGCGCATATAACTGAATCCCGAGTGAGCGCACAGTGTCCGGGCGCTGCGCTGGCCCGGGCACTGTCCGCGATCCCTTTACCTATATGCGACTCCTCCGGAGCGCATATAAGTGAAGGGATTCCACTGCGGGGCACAGAGCGAGCGCTCCCTGCCCCGCAGTGGTCTCCGGGCGGCCGTGGGGAGCTCCCGGCACAGGCAGCTTGTGTCATCACGCTGCGTGCGCGGCCTGATGACGTCACCCGCCTATGCCGAGAAGATGCTGGAGAGCGCGCGGGGACCGGACAGCGAGGAGGCGGAGCGGGCCCGGGAGACGGAGCAGCGGGGAGTCAGGTAAGTGTTTTTTTTTTTTTATTTAAGAAGCCTGCCTATGCCTGCTTAGGGGGACTGTACCTGGCTATAACCTGCCTAGGGGGACTGTACCTGGCTATAACCTGCCTAGGGGGACTGTACCTGGCTATAACCTGCCTAGGGGGACTGTACCTGGCTATAACCTACCTAGGGGGACTGTACCTGGCTATAACCTACCTAGGGGGACTGTACTTGCCTATAACCTACCTAGGGGGACTGTACCTATTATTATTATTTCTAGAAGCAGCAACTCTCTGATGCTGTGCATGTGAGGCCTAAAACCTATCCAAGTTGATGAGTTTGTGTTTGTACAGGTAACAAATCTTTTTCTATTAGTCATTTTGCATGGGAACTATACCTTTGTCTGCACCTATTTCCAAAAAGACCATATAATACAGTATATGTAGTAAACCATCAAAAGTCACATACAAAGTGATAACTAAAAAGTATGAAACAAAATATACCTATCCATATACACATACAAACATATATAGCTTACCAAAGAAACCTGTTCATAATATTTACTTAGATTTTCCCTTGTAAATTGGTAGTTCAGGCTGTGTACAAGATTTTACCAGACACCTCTATAAAGGCTGTAGTTACTGACCTATAGCTCAGAGTTTCCTCAACACTGGTTTTGATACAGCCACATAAGGTAGTTTCTAAATCAAGCCAGAATGGTGACCTTATGTGAGAAAAGGAAAAAAACAGATCTGTGGTAAAATTGCAAACAAACAGCAGAAATTGCACCTTGAACATATTAAATCCTCCAACATGGCTTCCACAAATATTTAAATATAGATCTTAATTGACTTTATTGTACATACAGTAAAATTCTACTTAGAAAGAAAACCATTGATTCACACAGTTAGGTTTTCCCAATCAAAACGCAGACCTGGAAGCACTGCAGGAATTGGGCGAAGGACGTGCACATACTCACATTCTCCGTCTCAACTCTGTAATGCAGATAATTCCAACTGTAGAATGTTAGATGTCCTCAGTTTAAGCTCTATGTAATTTGTTATGTTTAATTTGAAAAGTCAAAATGATCATACTTGTTATAATGTGTGGAAGTGTTTATGCAGTGTTATTTCTTTAGTCCAGCATTACAGGGCTTTTCTGGGGAATAAATTACTGCTGCTGCTGGGAGATAATACAAAAAGCCATACTCACCTTTGTCCTTGTCTCTATTTCAGTGCTGCCTTTGCTAGTTCTCCCCTTGGGTCTTCTGTTTACTTTTACCACTGATACTTGGCATCACTGTAGCAGTGGTTATATGTCATTGCTTCACATCATGGTTTAGAGCTGTCACTTCCCAACTATAATGTTAGACAGCAGCATGTGACTGCTGCAGGCAATCAGCAGCTGCAGTGATGATGATCCGACTATCAGTGGTGGAAGATCCTGGAAAGGACCATCAGATGCAGCACTGGAACAAGGGTGAGGACAAAATTTTTTATTTTGTCAGACCAGTAATTTATTTGAAAGTAATTACCCAGACAACCCCAATTATTGTGTTATGAATTATTCTGTTATTAACTGACTAATATATGTTAGTCATATTTTAGAGATTCTGTTGATAAAGGTTTTAACCCCCTTCCCTGACAAAAGACGTCCCTATGCCCCTAGGCAGGGGCTTTTGCTGGGGTCCTAAACACCCGGGGCTGGGCCCTTTGTTTTTTCTGGGTAGGGTGGGTTCCACAACTTTTTCACGCCTCATTGTGAACTGGGGATTTTTTTTTTACAGGAAAAACCTTGTTTTCCTTCACTAATTTTCTGCACTTTCCACCAGATCCCCCGTCCTTTCTCCTCAGCGTCACTGTACAGTAAAAACCCCAAGAAAATTTTATTTTTTTCAAAAACTTCTCCCCTTATATGAAAAAACCCCAAAAACATCACCAAAAATCAAATACAATGGGGGCAAATTTTATCCCCGGACGAGTGATTGTTACAAAAAACCCTCCTACAAAACCAAGACCCCCAAACTATTATACAAAGGAAAATTAATCCTGCCAGACCTAAACCAAACGCGACCCCACATGTGACTCCAGCTGTACACAGGCTCTGATTCATATACCACCGCCATAAGGGCCCAGATAGTGGGAGACCCCAGTGTACCAGACGGAGGACTTATTTCCCCCTCAGTGACCAATAGTGGAGTTATGTGTATGTAGACTCTGCAGAAATTATGTGTTTCATGCATTTTTCATTTAGTGACTCCCCCGGAGACTCTTTTCTGTCAGGTCGTTACCTTCCCTTCTTTTTCCATCCGGTTCAAAACCTTTCTGCTGATTGCCCCCGGCCAAAAAATGCCCCTGAGGTTTTTGGACACAAATATCTTAGAATCCTCACATTTCCAGGAACTCCTTAATTTTTTGGGATAGCAGTCCCCCCGTTAGGTATATAGGGCCTGACAGATATTTGGGGGCCCCAAAACAGGTATATGGGGCCACAGGCAGTATATAGGGGGGAAAACAGTAATAGGGGGGCAAGGGGGTATATGGGGCACAGGGGTTAAAGGGGCACTAGGCAGTATATAGGGGGGATGGGGAGTATTAGGGGGGCCAAGGCGGATATAGGCCAAAGCAGATATAGGGGGACTGAGGCAATATATGGGGCCAAGGGGAGTAATGGGGGACTGGAGGGAGTATATAGGGCAAACAAGAAGGTATTTTTGGGGCCCTTTAGGCAGTAAAGGGGGCCCCAAAAAGGAATAGGGGCCTGAGGCAGTAAGGGGGCCCCAAGGGAGTAATTGGGGGCACAGGCAGTATTTTGGGGGGCACAGGCAGGGGCAATGGGTCCAAGGGAGGGATTATAGGGGCCACAGGCAGGGATTTTAGGGGGCCCCAGGGAGGGGATATGGGGGGCCCCAGGCAGGGATTTTTAAAGGGCCCAAGGCAGGCAAAAATTATAGGGGGGACGGCAGCATATAGGGGGACAGGCAGGGGATTTTTGGGGGCCACGAGCAGAAATTTGGGGGGCACAGGCAGGGATTATAGGGGCATAGGCGCATTTAGGGGCCCACAGGCAGGGATATGGGGGCCACGGCAGGGATTGGGGGCCCCAGACAGGGGTAGGGGGGCCCCAGGGGGCATTATAGGGGCCAGGCGGGTATGGGGCCCGGCAGGGTTGGGGGGCCCCAGGGAGGATTATGGGGACAGGCAGGGATATTGGGGGCCCAGGCGGGATTTTGGGGGCCACAGGCAGTGGTATGGGGGCCAAGGCAGGGGTTTGAGGGCCCAAGGGAGGGTAAAAGGGGCACAGGCAGGCATTATAGGGGACAGGGAGGTAAACGTTTTTAAAAATAACAACATTATTCCCCTTAACCCTCCCCCGGCGGGTGCTCCGTCCTCTTACCCCGCCTCCCCGGGGCGCCCTCGGCGCAGGCCTATGAGCGCTGTGCCCCCCGAGGCGGCAGCGTGCGATGACATCACATCATCCGACGCTCCCGGCTGGGGCATGCGGCCGTGGCGGGTCCTCAGCGTTTGTGGGGACCGGGCGGCCCCGCTGTGTGGGGACCCGGAGTGGTCCGACACTTAGGGGAGAGGGAGAGCTCGTCTCTGCTGCGAAGCCCGCAGCTGGGTGTGGTCCAGCGGTCGCACATGCAGCAAAAGGGGCCGTCGGTGCCCCAGGCCCCACGGCAGCGGCCTGGAGCCGGGGAGACTCGGGGCACAGGGTGTTTTTTCGGGGCCCGGCCCCGAAAAAAAACACCCTTTTGGGGACCCCCCCTGGCCCTAGGGGAAGTTCTTTCCCCAAAATGGAGTAGGGTACTCCTTTTGATTGTGCGGTTAAAACGAGCCCCCCCAAAAATTCGTGATGGGCCAGGGGGAAATTTTAAAGGCTGGCATCATGCCGCTACATACCCGTCTGGAGTGAGTTCCGGCCGCGGGTGTTTAACCCCTTAGTTCCGACAATCGATTAAAATCATCGGAGCTAAGTCGCAGGCAGAAGGAGTGAGCTCCTGCTGCCTGCTCTCGTCTCCTACCAGACAGCCCGGGAAGTGAAAATCACTTCTCGGGCTGTCTGTGACATCATCATGCCCACAATGCAATGTGGGCATGGTGATTGACAGTTGCTAGAGATGGGCGAATTGATTCTAACGAAGTGGAATTCGTTTAGAATTTAGGAAAACTTCGGTTCTGAACGAAGTCAAAGTTTGGGATCTTGGGGTGAAGAAGTGTGCTTTTCTTTGATAAAATGGCGCGAGCACATGGCGTTACAGGGGGCAAAGCATTGGGGAGGAAGAAGGGCATAGCCTGATGACATGTGCAGAGATGAAGCCAATTTGAGACCCGGGGGGAATCTGTGACGTCACCGCACCTATACAAGCTCACCTCCTTACTTACTGATCGGGAAGGTGCTGCCCCGGCTGTTGGGGTAGCTCTTATGAAGAACTGTTTTTTTACAGCGATTTTTGTGGGGTGTCTCAGCTTGTCTAGGGGACTGCTTCTTTATGTTTTATTTCTGTTTTTTGGGGTATTGGATTGAAGTCCAGTGTGCGTCCACTGCAGTGCTTAATGTACATTTTAATGCTATTGTCACAGCACATTGAATATCCCAAGGGGGGTCTAAGCCGTTCCCGTTTTATTCATTTAAAGAAACAGCGTTTTTACAATCAAATACCCATTCATTTTTTGGGGTGCTCAATTTCTTTTTCGCAAATTTCATCCGGGGTTTATTAAGCGTTGTTTGCTGCTGTGGGGACTCCCGAAAAGTTTTTTTCACCGCCAAAAATTAAAAATTTTCCTGTACCCCTAATTACAAGCGAAGGTTAATTACAATTTTTTTTCTTGTTGGGGTGCATAGAAAAAAGCAATTGTAATCGGACTAAGTATTAGTTTGTGGCTGCTCAATTCTTTTGCGAATTTACATCCAGGGTTAATTAAGCATTTTTTTGCTGGGTGACAAAAATAAAACCGTTTTTTTTCACCGCCAAAAATTACAATTTTACTGTAGCATAATTCACAAGTGATGGTTAATTACAATTTTTCCTCTTGTTGTGTAGCGTAGAAAACACGCAATTGTAACACGCTACAAGGCTCGTAGTTTGGGGTTGCTCAATTTTTTTGGCGCAATTTACATCCAGGGGTTAATTAAGCGTTGTGCTGCAGTTGTACTCAGAAAAAGAAACTTTGTTTTTCCCCGCCACAGAAGAAATTCTGTAGCATAATTCATATCCGAAGGTTAATTAAGCCTGTTTGTGCTTTTATATTCAGAAAAATTTACAGGGTTCATTTCGCCAGTCGAAATACATTGGGGTTTTTGGTGTATTTATCATATACAAGATATCTTCATAAAAACAGTGGCTGTACATTTTAGAACAAACAGTATGGCAGCACGGGAGGTGGCAGGCTCTTCACCTGTGAGTGGCAGAGGCACAAACATTCCAGGCCCAGGTCGCAGCACAGCAAGGGGACGTCGCAGCAGGGGTCACTCGGTGAGGCCACAACTGCCGCTGTCATCTAGCGGCCGGGTGTTGTTCAGCAACCCAATGGTTCTTGATTGGTTGACTAAGTTCATCCACTTCTCCCAGATGACATCTGACAAACCCCAGCCAAGAGTCGGTGGGAACGTCAGACGCAACCCTTAGTTGCATGGCCGGGAGCGGGTCAGTGGCCCTCACCTGTCTCAACCCACCTCTGTCCCATCCCGGGTTCCTCAGCCAGAGATCTACTATGTGGTCTGGGCTCAGTGCCACTATATAGCGAGGATGAACAATTTGAGGAGGGCAGTCAGCAGCTTACTTGGCAGCGAAGAAATGAGGCCAATATCCCTGCTTCTTGCAGTAGGCGGCAAAGTATAGATGTTGAGAGTGGCATGGGAGGTATGTTGTGAGGGGGTCAGCCTCTGCATACCAAGACGGTGATGAGGACAGCAGTGACGATGAAACACAAATAGATGATGATGTAGCCGACCGCACTTGGGAGCCGGGTGAGGCAAGGGCTTCATCATCGTCAGGGAGAAGAGGGGGGTCAGCTTGAGCGTCAGGCAGCGGCGCAGCCAGCAAGTAGGTTGTGTGGCTGTGAGTCAGCAGGGTAGCAGCAGTGTGAGGTCGGGAGCCAAGCGGCCAAGGGGTAAAAAACCCGCTCTGCAGGTCCAAGAAAGTAGCGACACAGGGGCTCAGCGAGGCAGCGGCGGCAGTAGTACATCAGTGCGGAGCGTTGGCGGTAAAATCCGATACTCGCGGTGTGGCAGTTCTTTGCTAAGAACCGGAGGAGCTGAATATGGGTATATGTAGAAATCTGTAGGCAGAAAGTGAAGCGTGGCCAGGGAAGCTAACGTTGGCACACGGCCCTGCGTCAACACATGCAGCGTCACCATCCGGTGGCCTGGGAAAAACGTGGCTCAGATGTGGTGGTTCATCCTGCCGCCGCAGCAACCCGCCAGCAGCAGCGCCCAGTGGCACGCATGCCATTGCAGCCAGTCAAGGCTCCACCACCTCTGCAGACGGGAGCTGTTTCTCTTTGACATCATCTCCCGGTCCAGATGCTCCTGCCCCTGTGCTACTCATGGCGCCAGCAGTCGTTCAGCTAGGCGATTGCTAAGAGGGCAACAGTATGCGTCCAACCATCCTAAGGTTTCAGAAGCTGAGCCCTACTCCTCTCCAAGTTGTTGGTGCTGCAGTCCTCCTTTCCAAATGGTGGACTCTTTCACCGTTCAGAGAACTAATGGCTTGTGCCGAGCCGAGATGGAGAGTTCCAAGCCGTAATTTCTTTTTCCAAAAAGGCAGTACCAGTACTTCATAAATATGTAGAACAGAAGGTGGGCCAGTCCTTGAGCTTATCGGTTTGTTCCAAGGGGGCACGGCAGCACGGACTCTGGAGCTGTAACTACGGTCAGGGCTAGTACATGTCCTTTACGGCCACTTGGTGAATGTGCTTCCTGCCCAGGCACACCAACAACTTGGACAGGAGACGCCGCTTTCTCCACCACGTTGTCAAAACTGCGGGCTCCTGCGCCAATGTCCGCCTCCTTCCTCCTCCACCACCACCACCTCTCAGCCTCCACAAGTACTGCTCCATCTATACACTGTGTAGGGCACAGCGGTGTCATGCAGTTCTACACCTGGCTTGCCTCGGCGAACGAAGTCACACAGGGGAGGAACTGCTCCGCGTCATGCAGCAAGAAATCGATGTGTGGCTTTCTCCGCGCCAACTGCAAATCGGAACCATGGTGACGGACAATGGGAGGAACATGGTGTCCCCGCTCCACCGAGGAGGGATGGTCCATGCACCCTGCATGGCGCACGTGTTCAATCTGGTTGTGAAAAGGTTCCTGAAGTCTTCCACGATCTTCAGAAGATTCTGAAAATGGCCAGGAAACTGTTTT